>JADRCD010162830.1:0-46983 GCA_019843815.1 Montemys delectorum
ACCCCCCAAGACAGGGTTTCTCTGTTTAGTCCTAGCTGTCCTGGAACTTACTCTGTAGACCAGAAATCCTCCTGCCTCTGCCTCCCAAGTGCTGGTATTAAAGGTGTGTGCCACCACCACCCGACTAGCCTGATGCTTCTGATTACTCCCTTTGAAGTCTTTTATTTTACCATAATACATAATATCATTGTATCGCCATTTATAATTTCACTTATTCCATGTTTCCTAGACTAGTCTAAAAATCTCCATGAAGACATAACTTTACCCCATTGTCCACCAAACTATAACCTATTTCTAGCTGATTCATAGTAAAAGTTGCTAAGTAAGTGATTCAGGAGCCTGCTCTTCACTAAATGATAAGAGATTCTGTCATAAATAATAGAGACACAAAACTGAGGTAATACCTAATTTTTTTTTATTTCCAGTACTTTTTTAAAGCATATTTTAGTCTAGATATTTCCTGAGCCATACCATTGAGATGCAACGGTGAGGAATGGGTTTCTGACTAGATTCTCAGTGAGTTGGTATGTTTACACCACCCTCTATAAAATGGAGGCTCTCTGTTAATACTTTACATCTGCAGGTTCTCAGATGCAAAATATTTACTAACAGAACAGGTTTACAATTGCACTACAACACTTCAAAGGAGTGGCAACCTCAGGATCAGTAAAATTTACATTATAACAAAGAAGATTAAGTTTCAAAAAGGGATGACTACAAGAAACAAAACAAAACAAAACAAAATCTTATTAAGGTAGGAAAAAGCATGTGTTTATAGAAGCTTACATATTTCAATCATAATACAGTATGGCATTTACTGATTTTTTTCACACCTGAAAGAGCCAAATAAAGTAAGCTTAAAAGAAATCAAAGTACAATAAAAGTCTGTGATCCAGAATGTCTTCCAGCACAGCCTTTTACTAGCATCTAATTTCAACTTTTTCCACTCCAGTGCCTTTGACCTTCAGAGAAAAATAATGCCTGTGGTGTCCCCACTGTGCTATTGTAATGGAGTTCACCAACAGACCTTGTGACATCATCTTAGAAATTATTTATGCTGTAGTTTTGCTAGCTACACCAATAAGTCTTCTAGAACATAATGAAAAAAAGAAAAAAGAAAAAGAAAAGGAGAAAAAAGAAACTCTAAAGGATGGCCCCTATTGAAAAGGAGACATTTTCCGCTTTGCTGAATTCTTCAGTGTTTGTATTTTCAACACCCACTTTATATGTATACCAGCAAAGTAAAGCAAAAGGGGCATTTATAAGTGCCATAACTTTTGTCTCTTGAAGTTAACGGAAGTAACTTTCCTCAAAAGTGTTCCTATTCTTTCCTGTGAGTAAGAAATTAATCATTGTTTTCCTTTTGAGGGTAAGTTGAGGTATGTCACTTACATTAAATGTTGTCTAGTTCTCAAAGGCCTTATCCATAAATACTTTCTTAACTCATGGTTGATTAATGTATACTAGTAATATAATAATACTTTTTAAATTATTTTTTCAACTATGTGTGTTTCTGAGTGGGTATGTGAACATGAATAGAATTGTCTTCAGAGGCCTGAAGATAGCTCCCCTAACTGCTGAGCCATCTCTCCAGCCCCAAATATAACAATATTTTAAAGCCATAATCAAGCAAAAATAGCCAAAGAAGAAAATAAATACTGTCCTTCCCAAATCATCTTCTTGTAAGATGTATCTGAATTCTTCAACTGCAGGTATATAATTTAAAAAAAAATGCGAACACAGTGAGAAATGTGTAGGTAGAGGATGAGTAAACATTTGCTTCAAATAAGATTTAACACAACAAGACTCCTGTGGAGAGTAAAATGGGAAACTTTGCTTTTCATTTAATCAGATTTGTCCGCTAAGATTTTAAAACAGATCACTTAAAATTGAATAATTGCATCAAACAACTAGGTAGATTTAGATTGGACAGCTAACAGGGACCTATGCTCAAGCAGACCACTATCTGAATGCCAATCAGAACAGGAGCTTTTCTGTCTCTGTTGAGCTTCTGTCTTGGGAGTATATGAGGGATGTCACTGGTTTTCTCAGGGTCATTCTGAAAGCTCCTTTCCTCATGATATATGGACTGCAGGTGCTGAGCAAAAAAATGAGCAGTTGGCTGAGTGATTGAAAGCAATTACTATCTTTTTATTCTGTTTGGTCATTTGCAACGCTTGGTTTTGGTCATTTCTTTCTTTCTTTTTTTCCTCTTCTTTTTTCTTTTTTTTTTCTTTTCTTTTTTTTGGACATCTAGTTTCCTATCTTCATTCCAGAACTGCTATTGGCCACACAAAATCACAAATCAGGTCACATAATCATAGTCCCCTTGAACATAAGCTGTTGGCCTAGTGAGATGCAACACAGCAGAATTCTACAATCAGCTCACAGTAGACAGACTCACTTCTTAGACACACCCATGACCTTCTTGGGAGTATGGCTGTTGGGCAGTGCTGGCTGTGGTAACTGACAGTCCAAGGCTAATGGAAGCTTACTCTCCAGGGAGGGCTGGAAGTTTACAGGAAAAGGTGCAGAAGACAAGGAAGAGTACTTCCACCTGGGAAGAGCCTCCGGTCCCTTCCAGACACATCAAAGGGATCTTGGCCAAGAGTCCCTGGTCTCCAGTAAGGGTCAGAGCACAGCATGGGTCAGTGCCTGATAATACTTTACTCACAGAGCAACAGCTGTGCTTCTATGCTGCCATAGACAGTGACACTCAAGGCTGACCCTCTAGTCACATAGCAGTGGCAGTATAACAGGTTAAAATTGTCCACCTTGCACCATGCACTTTACCTACAGCCCAAACTGACACACGTCACTGATGGTGTGGCCATTCCCAATGCTGGGAGGTTGCGGGATTGGGGGAGCCTGCTCCTAAAGTCACTGTGACAAGTCCCTATGAGATTGTTCTGTGCAAATGGTGCAGTGGTTTCTTGTTTTAGAAAATATCCAAAATGACAACTTGCTACTGAATTATTAAATATCAGTCGAAATAAGGTAGTTTTAAAGTGAAAGATCATATCGCAACATGAGAGAAGAAATATATTAGCTTGCTCTCCAGTCTGGCCCAGCAGCCCCTTCTTTATTTCTTCCTCTCTTCCTGAACACAACGTGGACAAAACCACTTTCCTTTGGGCTTTGTGGTGAGATCCACTCATGCAAAGTGAAACCACTCAATGGGACAATCCAGATTGTCGCAGCCGATCATCTCCCTGTAAGGCACCTGGTGGCACAAGCAGTATGTCGACTCATTTGGATCCACAGGTCTGCCCAGCACATCAGAGGGGTGCACAGATAGGATACTGTCAGTAAACTCAGACACGCTTTTTTCGCTTCTTTTTCTTTGAGGTGGCCTCTTCTGAAGTCCGCCTGCCTCGGCCTCAGGAGCTTCTTTTTTCTTTCTGACTCCGCCTTTTCAAGCTCTGTGGTGCAGTGCTTTCAAAGTCACTTCCATCCGTCGTGTCTTTCAGGTCAGCCTCAAAGAGTGCAGGTCAGCATCAAGCCTTCGGATGTGTTTATCCACCATCTCGTAGGTCTGCATGGCCAGCTGCACTTTGTCATCACTGTGCTCCTTGCACTTGCTCTAGGCACTCTGGATCTTCTGGATGTGCTCCACACGCTGGGCTGACAAAAGAGTCTTCACTGTGGAAATATACCCCTCTGTAGCCAGGATGTCAATCTCTGCTTTCTTATCTTCCGTTCTCTGGTCTAGCTCTCGCATCAGCTGGAATTTCTTCTGAAGTTCACAGGGAAGGTTCTCAATGCTGTTCCGATAGTGCTCCAAGTACATGGCAGTTGCCATCTTTGCTGCTCCGGGTCTGAGCAAACAGGCGCGCCGCGGACTCGGTGTGGGGCAGCGCCACACCGGGCTTGGTCATTTCTTGCCATAATTTTCGCCAAACCACGTGAAAGTGACTGTTCTTTTGTACTGTGCTGCTTGCTGGTAAACTTTCCCTTACATTTCCAGTCTGTCGGGCTCTATCCTTCTTCTGTGTTTTAGACCTGTCTTGTCAATCACATATCAGAAACTCATATTAGCATATTCACTCTTACCTATGCTTTCTGTACATTTCCCCCAAAATGCATATGTATCTAACACTTTTACTTGAATTTCGTATCTCTCTATGCTTATTCAGTATTAAATTTACCCCATAGTCAAGTTTGCTTCTACTGTTATCCAAGTTCAATCCGTATATAATAGTTTAATGTAATCATTGCTATGTAACTTCTCAAATAAATTAAATAAATTAATTTTAGTCTCACATCTATGACACAGTTATACAGTGGAACTGCATGGTTTCCCAGGGCATAAAATTAGCCAACAAGCAGAAAACAGATTTGTAACACTATCTATGGCCTAACGAAAATAGGATAGACCAAGAAAATATCTGGGGAAAGGGATAGTTAGTTATATACCATTACTAAAAACAGTACATATACAAATATTATCCGTACAATGTCGGCCAGCAGAGCAATAACTGGATTTAATTTTGAGTTATAAAGAATGTACTACTGAGATCATAAGCAATACCTTCAAGCAAAGTTATATCATGGAGGACTTACCCACATTGTTGGCAGCTACTGTTTTATCAAAGGATAAAAGAGCTAGAATATTACATCTGATATATTCAAAACATTGAACTACTCAGATCAGAGAAAACCAAACCTAACTAAACTAAACCTGACTAAACTTAACTAAAAGAAACTAAATAACTGCTTTAGAAGTGTTATTTAAATCAACGAAATACTGTCACATTACGTTTAAATGTTATTTTAAGAATGAACTATTTAACAAAAGAAATGGACTACCATTTTTACTCTAAAGCCTCCTAGCTTTTCCACAGTGTAGGGTGTAGTTCATATAGTTTATGTAAAAATGTAATTTGCCTTATACTTGCAAATATTTTTAGAAATTTTATTTTTTTGAGATGAACAATATACTATATAAAAATGACCTCTACTTGACAGTGAGGTGCCATTTACATATATAATAAAGACACTGAAATATTAGCTGAGATACATGTCCTCTTTAGCTAAATAAAGCAAATAAGTAATATCAGTCAAATACAGTCAGGCTTGATATTTGTCACAGTCTTTTTCATGACTAATTATACAATTCCTTAATTTCTAATGCATCATATAGCCTACTACTACAGTTGGCCTGAAGGAGACAAACTTTTAACCCAGATTCTTGAAAAGTCTAGAGGGTTGCTTGTATTGTCAGATACTCTTTTAAAGTGACATAAGCAGAAACTGTTTGGTAACATTCGATTATTCTCTTTGAATTCAAGAAATATTGTTTCATGGGTCTCTTTCTCTGTCTCTTTTTCTATCACTCTCTCATTCTCTCTCACCACTCTTCAAAACTACTGATAGTACACCACACACACACACACATACACACACACACACTCACACACACACACACACACACACACACACATACACATACACACACACACACAGAGAAATACATATTCTCTCTGTCTCTGTCTCTGTCTCTCTCTCTCTCTCTCTCTCTCTCACACACACACACACACACACATACACACACTAGCTATTTAAATACATGGAAAATACAGTGCACAGTATGCAATGTTCACCCTAGTGATGATTATAGGTAGTTCTTACCATTTTTCCTAATTTCTACAAAAGCTGTGTTTACAATTTTATAGAAATCATATCCTTCAGGTACTCACATAGTTTGTTCTTGAAGTAAAGTGACTTGTTTTTAATAGCACCAAGGAGACTGAACAAAATATAGATGCTTTGTTGTATCTTTCTAGTATTGTGTCAAAGTAAAGATCTCTTTATGATTTATTTTCTAGTAGCTGTTAAGACACCTTCTGTCATGCAAGCCTAAATGCAAGAACAACACAGAGAACTACCTCCAGCCCAAGAGCATGCTGTCCAGAGACTCCCAAACTTGAGTAAAAGCATCAGTGAGTAAAGACACAAAAAAATTAAATCACCAAAGCCACACAATTTGCTCTTTGATTTATCACGTCTCTGGCAGGCAAAACTCTGAGTTTCCATGCATATCTGGACAATTGGGGCAACTGTGATGAAATGAAGTTGACAGAAATATGGCCCATGGTAACACCATGGCTATAATAAGAAACCACGTAAGTCTGACAGCTGTGTCAGCCGCCACCCTCTGCTTTAATATCTCAAAATCCAAACTCTATCACAGACTTTCAGAGAAAAAGAAGATTTAGAGATGAAAGTGAGAAAAGAACACATCTCTCTTCACATTACCTTAATAAAGCCATTGTTAAAGATGTTCTTAATCATAGGAATGCAACACGTTTCTCTGCCATTTCACCATGGCAAGAGAATGTGATCGTAGGCCAAAAGCCAAGTTCATCAGATTTATTTTAAGACACTACTTACTTTGTAGGTTAATGGCAATAGTTGTCATCACTTAAAAATGATAAAATGTGCATCAGTGCTCCACATATGAACTTATAATGTGCATCAGTGCTCCGCATATGAACTTATAATGTGCATCAGTACTCCACATATGAACTTATAATGTGTATCAGTGCTCCACATATGAACTTATACTCCTAATAACATTGTATTGGAGAAGTCATCAAGGCTATGAACTTTGGCTGAATTAATTTGCTTTGTAGCTGAAAACATAAAATTGATGAAAGCATTGGTTTAGCCACACATTCTACCCTTTGGTGCTTTGTATTGTAGTGGAAAAAAATAAATATAAAAACATAACCAACTCCTTTCTATTTGAGTCTCTTGTTTTTTTTCCATCCCTTTTACATGCTCCAATTCATCAAACATTTTTGTTACACTATTAATGACTGTATGATATCTTCAAGAAAAACAAGAGATATACTCCATTGACAAAAATCTGTTCAATATATTTTATTGGTTCTTTAAGTCAAGAATTAGTACTTATAATAAAATATGGATTAATTCTGAAGGAGAAATTAAGAATGTGAAATCAAGAATAAGCTATACATGACTTCACAGGAAAAGTATCCAAATTACACACACACACATAATCTATTTATTCATTCATTTGGGTTGTAACAAACCCAAACATATACTTTTCTACACAATAATTACAAGTATTATGAAACATATATGCTTATCTTAGCAGGTAAGTTGCTCAAGGAAGAGTAACTCAGTTTTAATAATTTAATGAAACAACCCGATTAAGCTTGAAGATGTAAAGCCATTTTGGTGGATATAGAACTATAAAAAAATCATTACATATTGTTACATTCCATGACAAGAACTGTGATTGTGTTGAAAATTCAATCTACTTTTCTTGTCAGTCAAAATAACAACAATTTTAACATGTTCATACCAAAAACTGTGAGACTTACTGAACCATGATATCATATTCAATACATAGACTGAACCTAGACACCAAATCTATTACTTAGAAAATATAAAATGTATTTACTATTTATTTATGTTTTCATTAAGCAAAAAGATGCTTTTCAAAAAGGAATGGATTAAAAATTCTTATATACAGTGCACTCTTATTTTGGATGCTCACATTAACTTAGCCAATAGCATTGCACTTGCTGATAATAAAGAGAAAATGGGCTGTTCAAATCTTTTTAAGTCTCCTGTGGCAAGCAAGCTATTACAGAATGAACAGAAGGGAATCTCTGGAGCTTTGCTACTGCTTTTTTGTTTTTCTAAAGGCGGTTCAGATCACATTGAACTGTCAAAGATGAATAAACCACTGGCAATTGGGTTTACACCCCTTGGGCAGTCAAGCTTTAAGAGGGGATGATTTGGCAATATATCAGAAATAATGTGAAACTCTAAAGGACTTAAGCTGGGATTCCATCTATAGACAGAGAGCCACTTTACTGCTGGAGCTTCACAAGGGAAGGCTTGTCACAGAGAGTTAATTCAAGCAGCCCCAAATTCCACAAACCCCATGTATCTTAGTAATGTGAATCTGTATCTTCACACAGTGTTCTTTTCTAAAGTAGGTTGCTCAGAGGCTGAGAGAACAACAGACCTTAAAACATTCTTTAGAAATGTGCAGTATCTTAACTCCACTTACTGATCAGAAAATACAAATTTAAATACTATGGGTGACTTATGAGTGGTGCATTTTAAGTGTCTTCTCAAATTGTTTGAATGGCTTAAAAGACAAATTCTGATATGTTCTGAACACATTTAACTGTTGTAAAATAAATGAGAAAATTCATTGATAATTGCACATGTATAAATGTGGGTAGAGTATTTGTGAGATTAAGAACTATAACACAGGTAAGTAGAAATGAATAGTTTACATTTATATAGAAAATGACAGACAATCAAAATGTAATTAATTAAAATTTTTATGTTCAGTTTATATGTTGGAACACATAGAAAATATGTAACGCATTTGTCTTACTTTGCTTTCTGTTGCTGTGACAAATACCATAATAAAAGGCAATTTGGTATGGCATGGTCTTATTTTATTTTACAATACCCATAAAGAAAATTCAGGTCAAGAACACAAGGCAGAAATCTGAACAGGGACTTGGAGTTCTTGTCACACAGATCTTTCACTTGCTTGGTTAGAGTCATACTGAGGTATATAGTTTTATTTGTTACTATTGTGAAGGATGTTGTTTCCCTAATTTCTCTCTTAGCATGTTTAGCCGTTGAGAAGAGGAAGGCTACTGATTTGTTTGAGTTAACTTTATATCCAGCCACTTTACTGAAGTTATTTATCAGCTTTAGGAGTTCTCTGGTGGAATTTTTGGAATCACTTAAATATACTATCATGTCATCTGCAAATAGTGATATGTTGACTTCTTCCTTTCCAATGTTCCAATTTGTATCCCTTTGACCTCTTTTTGTTGTCTAATTGCTCTACCTAGAACTTCAAGTACTATATCGAATAGATAGGGAGAGAGAAGGCAGGCTTGCCTAGTCCCTGATTTTAGTGGGATTGCTTCAAGTTGTTCTCCATTTACTTTAATGTTGGCTACTAGTTTGCTGTATATTGCTTTTACTATGTTTACATATGGGCCTTGAATTCCTGTTCTTTTCAAGACTTTTAACATGAAGGGATGTTGAATTTTGTCAAATGCTTTTTCAGCATCCAATGAATTGATCATTTGGCCTTTTTCCTTCGAGTTTGTTTATGTCATGGATTACATTGATTAATTTCTATATATTGAACCATCCCTGCATCCATGGGATGAAACCTACTTGACCATGATAAATGATTGTTTAGAAGACAAAAGTGTGGGTGCTTCAGTCCTTCTTAGAAGGGGAACAAAATACTCACAGGAGCAAATGTGGAGATAAAGCGTAGAGCAGAGACTGAAGGAAAGGCCATACAGAGACTGCTCTACATGGGGTTTCATCCCATATACAGTTACCAAATCCATACATTATTGTGGATGCCAATAAGTACATGCTTAAAGGAGCCTTTCTGGGCCCTGAAAAACGGTCTGTGTTTCTAGGTTGAGTGAGGCTTACTTCTGGCGAGCCACTAGAGAATTCTTCAAGGTACAGAATAGTAAAGCCATGCTTCCAGACATGGCTGACTCCACAAGTCCTCCAGCTCCATTATCCTGTGCTATCGACCATGTAGACAATGCCTCAAGCTTCCAGCATTCTGGCTGCACTCCATCCTCAGTCAACTGACCACAGCCAGATATGTCCTGCCCCACAGACAGGTAGCCCAGTCCACCATATAAGGGACCGTTTTCTCCTCCACTCTTTTCTTTCTCCTCTCTCCCTTCTCTCTTAACCTCTTACTCCTGTCTTAATTCTCTCTTCCCCTCTCTCCACACCTTGACCTTCATACATTCATAATGAGAGGCTTCAATGCCCCATTATTACAAAAGGACAAGTTATCCAGATAAAAACTAAACTGAAAAATACTGGAGCTAACAAACATTTTGAAGCAAGTGTACCTAACAGATAGCTAAGGATACTTTCACTCAAACACAAAAAAATATACCTTCTTCTTAGCACCCAACAGAATATACTGTAAAACTGAAGACATGCTCAGTCACAAAGCAAGTTTCAACAGATTAAAAAAACATTGAAATAACCCCCCTGCATCCTATCAGAACACCACTGGTTAAAGCAGGGTTTCAACAATAACCAAAACAATAGAAAACCTACACACACATAGAAACTGAACATCTGTCTAGAGAATGACTACTGGGTCAAGACACAAATAAAGAAAGAAAGTAAAGGCTTCCTAGAATTCGATGAAATGAAGGCACAATACATACCCAAACTCATGATACAATAAAAGTGGTACTAAGAAGAGATCTCGTACTAGCAATGTAACATCACAACTGGGAGTACTCAAACAAAATGAAGCAAGTTTCCCCAAGAGTCATAGATGGCAGGAAATTTAAACAATCACAACAAAACAAAAACAAAAAATGAAGGTTGAAATCAATAAAATAGAGATAAGGAGAACAATACAAAGAATCAAAACAAACAAAGACTTGGTTCTTTGATACTACCAACAAGATAGCCACACCCTTATTTAAACTAATAAAAACATAGAGAGACTATCCAAATTTTTCAAAACCATAAACAAACATGGGGATATAATAACAGACACTGATGAAATTCAAGGGACGATTTGGTCATAGAAAATTGGAAATTCTAGAAAATTGGAAAATCTAAAACAAATGAATAATGAATATCAGAGTTAAGTCAAGATCAGACAAACAATTTAAATTAACCTATAACCCCTAAGGGAATAGAAAGTCTCATTAAAATTCTCCCAAACACAACAGAAAAAGAACAAGAAAACAGAAAAAAAGCCCAGGGCCAGATGGTTTTAGCATAGAATTCTCCTAGACTTTCAAGGGAGAGCTAATGCCAATACTCTTAAAATTATTCCACAAAATAGAAATGAAAGGAACATTACTAAATTCATGCTCCAAATGCAAGGACACCCACATTCATAAAAGAAACATTACTAAAGCTCAATTCACACACAGCCCCCACCAATAATAGTGGGAGACTTCAACATCCCACTCTCAGCAATAATCAGATCATGGAAACAGAACCTAAACAGAGACACAGTGAAACTAGCAGAAGTTATGAACCAAATGGATTTAACAGATATTTATAGAACATTTCACCCTAAAGCCAAAGAATATACCTTCTTCTCAGCACCTCATGGTACCTAGTCCAAAATTGACCATATAATTGGTCACAAAATAGGCCTCAACAGATACAAGAAAATTGAAATAATCCCATGCACCCTATCAAATCACCATGGACTAAAGCTGGTCTTCAATACCAACAAAAACATAAGAAAGGATACATACACATCGAAACTGAGCAATGCTTTACTCGATGATAACTTGGACAAGGAAGAAATAAAGAAATTAAAGGCTTTTTAGAATTTAATGAAAATGAAGATACCTCATACCAAAACTATGGAACACAATGAAAGCAGTGGTAGGAGGAAAAACTCATAACTCTAAGTGTCTCCTAAAAGAAACTGAAGAAAGCTTACACTATCATCTTGACAGCACACCTGAAAGCTCTAGAACAAAAAGAAGCAAATACACCCAAGAGGAGTAGATGACAGGATATAATCAAACCATATAGAAACAAGGAGAACTATACAAAGAATCAACAAAACTAGGAGCTGGTCTTTGAGAAAATCAACAAGATAGATAAACCCTTAGCCAGAGTTATCAGAGGACACAAAGACAGAATCCAAATTAATACAATCAGAAATGAAAAGTAAGACATAACAACAAAGTATATCTTAAAATAACTATTCTGTTTGTTGTATATCAACAGTTGAAAATATAAAAATCATGCTCTACAAACATCATGGAAATATTATTGATAATTTTTTAACTGTGCTTGAAATTAGCATTTTCTTGATATTTAACTTCAAGGAGTTTTTTCTATTTTGAAATTTTTAAAATATACTTACTGATAAAATAATTCCTCTCCTAGAAATAGACAATCTTTTTTAAGTAAACTGATTGTTAGACCATGTACACACATATATAATGTGTTTTAAATACTCTCTCACTCTGTCAGATGATAGCATATAAGGGCTTTTGAATATATTTCTTAATGATTCATTTTTAGTATTCTATGCTCTTTTACTATGCTTATCTCTGAAAGAATATTTTGTATGTTTTTAAACAATTTAGTATTCAAGATTAGTTACAGGATTCTCAGTCATGGATAGTATTAAATGATACTATTCATTAATGATATTTTTAAGATATGAAAGAATATGAACATAAAAGTTGAATACATTTTATGTATTATTTGATTCTGAAAATAATATTATTAATATGTTTGATGTATAAAATGCATTTAAGTAATAAAAAATTAAGAAAAAAATTTCCTAAAAAATTGGTGTACAGATCTAAGCAGAAAATTATCAAAACAGGAATCTCAAATTGTTGCAAAACACTTAAATGTTCAACAGCCTTAGCCATCTAGTGAATGCATGTCAAAACTACATTGAGATTCTATCTTGTGTCTATGAAAATGGCTAAGATCAAAAAGATAATTGACAGCTTTTGCTGGTGAAAATGTGGAGCAAGGGAAACATTTCTCCATTTTTCATGGGAGTATACACTTGTGCAGACATTATGGAAATTAATATGGTGGTTCCTCAGAAAACTGGGAATTGATCTACTTCAAAACCCAGCTATACTACTCTTGACATATACCCAAAGAATAACCCACCCAACCTTAAGGACACTTGCTCAACTATGTTTATTTATTAATAATAGACAGAAATAGGAAATGATCTAAATGTACCTCAATTGAAGAATGGATAAATAAAATGTGGTACATTTATACACTGGATTATAACTCAGCTGTTAAAATCAATGACATTAGGAAATTTTAATGTAAATGGATGGAACTAGAAAGAAAAAGTCAGCTAGAATGAGGTAACTCATGCACAGAAAGATAAGTATGGTGTGTTTAATCACTTATTAGTGGACATTAGCTGTTAAGACTAACTATACTACAATCTACCAACACACTGAGGCTATGTAATAAGGAGAGCTCAAGGCGGCCTCATAGATCTATGTACCAAGGAGAAATAATATAAATTTTGTGGCTAGACTGGGTATAGGTGGGGATGTGACCATAGAAGAGTAGACATGATTAGGAGGTGGAGTTGGAGGGAGAGAGTACTGGAAGAGATCACTGGAATTGGAAGCCATTAGAGGCACAATATGGAGACATAGTATACTCAAGACTTCATCTTTGAGAGTGACCTGAACAACCCATCTTCTGTAACCACACAAAGCTTCCAGTAGTGGGAGTGGAATAGTAACACAACCATACTACCTTTGGCCTTCAATATGTCTTACCTGCAAGATATGCTGAGGTAATATGCAGGACTTGTGGGAGTGGCCAACCAATGATTGGTCCAGTTTGAGTCCAACGTCATGAGATGAAGTGCATGCCTGATACTCCCTGTGTGGCCAGAATCCAAAGGGTAGGCAGCCCAGAGACCCAGGACAGAACTAAACATTACTGGGAATAAAAAAAATCAATGAAATGATTACTAATTATATTCTGCTACACTCATGGATTGGCATCCCAATTGTCATCAGAGAGATATCATCTAATGACCCATGGGAGCTGATGCTAAATCCTACAGCCAAACACTAGGCCAATGCAGGAGAACCATGCAGAAGAGTCAGAAAAATTATTGTAGGAGCCAGAGGGATCGAGGACTCCTTGAGAGCATGGACCATGGAATATACTAAGCTAATCTCATAGGGATTTAAAGAAACTGATGTGATAAACATAATTCTTACATGAGTCTGAGCTAGGTTCTCTGCACATATATTATGGCTATGTAGCTTGGCATTCTTGTATGACACCAGAAAATGGTAGTGGGTGGTATCTCTGACACTTCTACATGTACTTGGTACCCTATTTATCATACTGGGTTGCCACATGCATCAGAGATATGAGAGTTTGTATCAAATTTTATTGTATCTTATTAGGCCATGTTTGGTGGATGTCCCTTAAAGGATTGCTCTTTATTTTTGATTCCAAGGGAAACAGTGGATATGGGGAGAGATAGGTGGCAGAAGTAACAGGATAGACTGGAGGAAAAGCAACCAAAGGAAAGATGAAAAGATTTTCATGCAACCAGGAGTCAGGTGATTATAAAATTATAAGATATTTGTATTATTTTTTCAATAAGGTTGAAGAGACAGATGTAATGGTTACTTTTGTAGATGAACTTAAACAAACATAAAAATTATATGTACCTGAAAAAAATTAAGAAAATACATGGCAGATTTGCCTATAGGCAATATCTTTCACAAATGCATTTTCCTAATTTCCCTCTTACCAAAGACCCTAATTTGTGTCATGTTGACAACTATTCAGCATGATGCTAATACTTGTCTAATTTTGAATATTTGTTAATTCATGAATGTAAATACATATATATTTAATTACTCATAGTTTTTAATATATTTATGAGTTACTTTTCTCTAAGTCATCATCTTACAATTTATTACTTGGTTAAATTTGTCCTGGGACCTTAAATAGTTTTTTAATTGTATTATATAAATTCTTAATAAATTACAACATTTGGTAAAGCAAAATACTGTAAATATAGTTCCCTTTCTTTTCTTCTCTATAAGGGAGAATGTTATCAAGAGAGAGATATTTCTGTCCTATATCTGTCTTAATAAAGGTTATAAATGTGTTTACATTTTCCAAATTCATCTGGAATTCAGAAGTCTTTCCAGCACTTCCAGTACTTCCCTGATTTATTATTCAGGTTAAACCTTAGGCCAAAATTCAAGCCAACTGATTGAAAAACCAAAGATATTTAGACATTTTGTTTTATTTTGTTTTACTTAGTAACTGTAAATTTAAACAACACATTAAAAACAATTCAGTAGAAACTTTTATAAAATAGAAATAACAGTATTAGATTGGAGGGTTGTAAGTATAAATTAGTTTGCTCATGTTTAAAGGTATGAAATAAAGTAGATTAAACCGACGTTGATTTCCATGGAGTTGGGATAGTAAATAGGAGGTGAGTTGGGAGACTGTATGCATAAATGTGTTGTTGTTCAATGATCCTATGCTCGCAAATGATCCTGCATCTAATTGCTGGGGCATCTCTGTAACTTGCTTACAACCAACTCCATGTTAAAGTTTACATCATATTGCCCAATTTTATGAAAATATCTTTGAGGAAAAGACATTGAACTCTATGCCTTTAAATATGGTTTGATGACATAGAGTTTATTAGAGAAACAGGGGAAATATGTTTTATTTTTTTCTTTCAGAATAAATATTAATAAAGATAAATTTCATGTTTTGAATTATGAGACTGTTTCAGAAAACTAAGAAATCAGTTCATAGTAATATGTATTTAAGCTGAATGTGATAATCATTTCTTAATTTTACTTAATGCAGTGCATAAAGTCACATGGAAAATTAGCTGATTTAGTTGACCCATACTCAAATTATGGATCAATGCAGCAAATGTATTTCTGTATTTCTCCATGGTCACACACCAGTGGACCATAAAATTAGAATCTCTTCTTCACAGGAAACATTGGTTCCTTGACTTTTTTTTCACAATTTTCCTTGAATTTAACTGTTTCCATACTTTCTTTAAAATGAAACAAATGGAGAGTGGGAAATATGAGTGCCTCTGAGTAAGTATCATTCATAACATAATCTAATCAGGGCTTGAATTGCATACAAGAAGAAACAACACACAAGGCAGAGTCAGTTGCCTATCTTTGCAGATCAAGCTTCAGTGACGGCATCTTAGCATGCATCATAGAAATACCTCAAGAAGATAAGAAAACATGGAATTTCACTGCTATGAAAACTAACTGGTTGTTTTGGTACCATTTGAATAAAACACTCTACTCACTGATTTGAAATGCTGATTTTATACTTGTTGTTCACATATGATTATGTATGATTCTGTATTTTCTTTTCTATTTTACTAATTAATGTTGATTTTTCTTATGTTAATATCACACTGTTATAATTATTAAAATTTCATAATATCTAGGAATACATCCTACCCCTTTCCGTAGTAATAATTAATTTCTCATTTCTTAGTTATATCAAAAATCTTATAAAAGTTTCTGATTTAACAGATGTTTAGTAAGTAAATTTAAGGAAAAAGACACACTTTCAATACTGAGTTTCTAACAAAGATTTAAACAGATAAATGTTTATGTACAAGTGTTTGGTTTCAAAGGTTCTATTTTTCCCCCTTGGATATTTTCTTTATATACATTTCAAATGTTTTCCCCTATCCAGGCCTCCCTTCTGAAACCCCCTCCCTGTCCCCTGCCTCTATGAGGGTGCTTCCCCACCCACACACTCCCATCCTCCCACCCTGGCATACCCCTACACTGGGGCTTCGAACACCTTCAGGCCCGAGGTTCTCTCCTCCCACTGATGTCCAACAAGGCTATCTTCTGCCACGTATGTGTGGCCAGCACCATGGGTCACTGCATTTGTATTTTTTGGTTGGTGGTCCAGTCCCCGGGAGCTCCAGGGGATGTGGCCTGTTGGCACTATTGCTCCCTACAATAGTGGGGCTAAAAACCACCTCAGCTCATTCAGTCCCTTCTCCAGCTCCTCCATCATGGACTGGAGAGCTCAGTCCAATGGTTGGCTGCGAGCTTCCTCCTCTATATTTGTTAAACTCGGCAGAGCCTCTCAGGAGACTGCAATAGCAGACTTCTATCAGCAAGCACTTCTAGGCATGCACATTTGGTGGCTGTATATGCAAGGATCTCCAGGTGGGGCAGTCTCTGGATGGTCTTTCCTTCTGTCTCTGCTCCTCACTTTGTCTCCGTATTTGTTCCCGTGAGTATTTTGTTCCCTCTTCTAAAAATCACTGAAGCATCCATTTTCATCTTCCTTCTTCTTAGGCTTCATATGGTCGGTGAATTGAATCTTGAGTATTCTGAACTATTGGGATAATATCTACTTATCAGTGAGTACATACTGTGTTTGTTCCTTTGAGACTGAGTCACCTCACTCAGGATGATATTCTCAATTTTCATCCATTTACCTGTGAATTTCATGAAGTCATTGTTTTTAATGGCTGAGTAGTAATCCATTGTGTAAATGTACCACATTTTCTGTATCCATTCTTCTGTTGAGGGACATCTGGGTGGCTTCCAACTTCTGACTATTACAAATATGGCAGCTATGAACGTAGTGTAGCATGTGTCCTTATTACATGTTGAAGAATCTTCTGGTTACATGCCCAGGAGTGGTATAGCTGGGTCCTCAGGTCCAATTTTCTGAAAAGCCAGCAGCCTGATTTCCAGAGTGGTTGTATCAGCTTACAATTCCACCAGCAATGGAGGCATATTCCTCTTTCTCCACATCCTAGCTAGCATCTGATAGCTTGTTATAGGATTGGTAAAGATCTTTTCCCAATCTATTGATTGCCATTTTGTTCTTTTAGCAGTGTCCTTTGCCTTACAATTTTATGAGGTCCCATTTATTGATTCTTGATTTTATAGCATAAGCCACTGGTGTTCTATTCAGGAACTTTTCCCCTGTGCTCATATGTTTGAGAATTTTCTCCACTTTCTCTTTTATTAGATTCAGTAAATCTGGTTTTATATGGATGTCCTTGATCCACTAGGACTTGACCTTTTTACAGGGAGATAAGAATGGATCGATTTGCAGTCTTCTACATGTTGATCAACAGTTGAATTAACACCATTTATTGAAAATGCTGTCTTTTTTTCCACTAGATGGTTTTAGCTCCTTTGTCAAAGATCAAGGGACTGTAGGTGTGTGGGTTTATTTCTGGATCTTCAATTCTATTACATTGATCTATCTGCCTGTCACTGTACCAATACCATGGAGTTTTTAATCACAATTGCTCTGTAGTACAGCTTGAGCATCTGGAATGTTGATTCCCCAAGAAATTCTTTTATTATTGAGAATAACTTTTGCTATCCTGGGGTTTTTGTTATTCCAGATAAATGTGAGAATTGCTCTTTCTAATACTATGAAGAATTGAGTTGGAATTTTGATGGGGGTTGCGTTGAATCTGTAGATTGCTTTTGGCAAGATGGCCATTTTTACAATATTAATCCTGCTAATCCATGAGCATGGGAGATCTTTTCATCTTCTGAGGTCTTCTTTGATTTCTTTCTTCAGAGACTTGAAGTTCTTGTTTTACAGATCTTTAACTTGTTTGGTTAGAGTCACACCAAGGTATTTTATATTGTTGATGACTATTGTGAAGGGTGTCATTTTCCTAATTTCTTTCTCAGCCTGTTTATCCTCTGAGTAGAGGAAGGCTACTGATTTGTTTGAGTTAATTTTATATCCAGTGACTTTACTGAAGTTGTTTATCAGGTTTAGGAGTTCTCTGGTGGAATTTTTGGGGTCATTTAATTATACTTTCATATCATCTGCAAATAGTGATATTTTGAATTCTTTCTTTTCAATTTATATCACATTTACCTCCTTTGGTTGTCTAATTCCTCTGGCTAGGACTTTGAGTACTATATTGAATAGATAGGGAGGGAGAGGCAACCTAGTCTAGTCCCTGATTTTAGTGAGATTGCTTCAAGTTTCTCTACGTTTAGTTTGATGTAGGGTGCTGGTTTGCTATATATTACTTTTACCATGTTTAATTATGGTCCTTGAATTCCTGATCTTTCCAAGACTTTTAAAATGAAGGGATGCTGAATTTGTCAAATGCTTTCTCAGTATCTCATGAAATGATCATGTGTTTTTTATCTTTGAGTTTATTTATGTAGTAGATTACTCAATGGATTTCCATATATTGAACCATCCTTGCATTCCTGGGATTAAGCCTACTTGATCAAGGTGAATTTATTCTTGATTGTGTTTTGATTAGTTCTTGGATTCACTTGGTAAGAACTTTATTGAGTATTTTTGCATTGATATTCATAAGGGATATTGGTCTGAAGTTCTCTTTCTTTGTTGGGTCTTTGTGTAGTTTTGGAATCAGCATAATTGGGGCTTTATAGAATGAATTGGGTAGTGTTCCTTCTCTTTCTATTTTGTGAAATATTTTGAAGAGTATTGTTATTAGGTTTTCTTTGAAGGTTTTCAAGCATTTTATACTAAACCTATCTGGTCCAAGGCTTTTTTTGTAGGGAGACTTTTGATGACTGCTTCTATTTATTTAAGGTTTATGGGAGTATTTAGGTGGTTTATCTGATCCTTATTTAACTTTGCTATTTGTTATCTGTCTAGTAAATTGTCCATTTAATCCATATATTCCAGTTGTATTAAGTATAGGCTTTTGTCATAGGATCTGATTTTTTTTTAATTTCCTCAGTTTCTGTTGTTATATCTCCCTTTTCATTTTTGATTTTGCTAATTTCGATACTGTCTCTGTGTCCTCTGGTTACTCTGGCTAAGGGTTTGTCTATCTTGTTGATTTTTCTCAAAGAACTAGCTCCTGGTTTTGTTGATTCTTTATTTAGTTCTTTTTCTTACTACTTGGTTGATTTTAGCCCATAGTTTGATTATGTTCTGTTGTGTACTCCTCTTGGGTGTATTTGCTTCTTTTTATTCTAGAGCTTTCAGGTGTGCTATTTTTGTTTGTTTGTTTGTTTTGTTTCATTTTATTTTGTTTGAGAGATCTGGGACTATAGATCTTTTATTCTTTAATTTTATTCTTATTAAATATTTTCTTTGTTTACAATTCAAATTTTATCACCTTTCCTGGGTTCCCCTCTGAAAAAATAAAACCCTATTCCCTCCCCCTTCCCCTGCTCACCAATCTACCCTCTCCTGATTCACGGCCTTGGCATTCCCCTATACTGAGGCATAGAGCCTTCACAGGACCAAGGGCCCCTCCTCCCATTGATGACCGACTTGGCCATCCTCTGCTACATATGCAGCTGGAGACATGTGTCCCACCTTTTATACTCTTTGTTTGGTGGTTTGGTTCCTGGCAGCTCTGAGGATACTGGTTAGATCTTATTGTTGTTCTTCCTATGGAACTGCAAACCCCTTCAGCTCCTTGGGTCCTTTGTCTAGCTCCTTCATTGGGCACCCTGTGCTCAGTCCTCAGGTGTGCTGTTAAGCTGCTAGTGTATGCTCTCTTCAGTTTCTTTTGGGAGGCACTCGGATCAATGAGTTTTCACCTTAGGATTGCTTTCATGGTGTCCCATAAGTTTGGGTATGCTGTACCTTCATTTTCATTAAACTCTAAAAAGGCATTAATTTCTTTATTTTTTCCTTGACCAAGCTATCATTAAGTAGAGTGTTGTTCAGCTTACAGGTATATTTGGGCTTTCTATTGTTTTTGTTGGTATTGAAGAGCAGCCTTAATTTGTATTGATCTGATAGGAGGCATGGGATTATTTCGATCTTCTTATAAGCGTTGTGGTGTGTTTTGTGACTGATTACATGGTCAGTTTTGGCGAAGGTACCATGAGGTGCAGAGAAGAAGGTATATTCTTTTGATTTAGGATGAAATGTTCTATAGTTATCTATTAAATACTTTTGGTCCATGACTTCTGTTAGTTTCACTGTGTCTCTGTTTAGTTTGTGTTTGCCTGATCACATCTGGTCTTGATGTTCCCAACTATTATTGTGTGAGGTGCATTGTGTGCTTTGAGGTTTAGTAAAGTTTCTTTTATGAATGTAGGTGTCCCTGTATTTGGAGCATAGATATATAGAATTGACAGTTCTTGGTCGATTTTTCCTTTGATGGGCATGAAATATCCTTCTTTATCTTTTTTGATGACTTTTGATTGAAAGTTGATTTTGTCCAATATTAGAAAAGTATACTCCAGATTGTTTCTTGGGGCCATTTGCTTGGAAAATTGTTTTCCAGCCCTTTACTCTGAAGTAGTGTTTGTCTTTGACACTGAGGTGTGTTTCCTGTGTGCAGTAAAATGCTGGGTCTTGTTTACATATCCAGTCTATTAGTCTATGACTTTTTATTGGGGAATTGAATCCATTGGTTTTAAGAGATAGTAAGGAATAGTGATTGTTGCTTCTTGTTATTTTTGATGTTATTTTTATGTTTGTGTGATTATCATCATTTGAGTTTGTTGAAAGAAGATTACTTTCTTGCTTTTTCTAGGATATAGTTTCCCTAATTATATTAGTGTTTTCCATCTGTCATCCTTTGTAGGACTGGATTTGTGGAAAGATATTGTGCAAATTTGGTTTTGTCATGGAATACCTTGGTTTCTCTATCTACGGTAATTGAGAGTTTTGCTGGGTATAGTAGTATGGGCTGGCATTAGTGTTCTCTTATGGTCTGTACAAGATCTGCCCAGATCTTCTAGCTTTTATAGTTTCTGGTGGGAAGTCTGGTGTAATTCTGATAGGTTACCTTTATATATTACTTGACCATTTTCCCTTACTGCTTTTAATATTCTTTTGTTGTTGTTGTTTTGTGCATTTGGTGTTTTGATTATTATGTAACGGGAGGAATTTCTTTTCTGGTTTAATCTATTTGGCTTCCTGTATGTTCATAGGCATCTCTTTAGGTTAGGGAGGTTTTCTTTTATAATTTTGTTGAAGATATTTACTGGCTCTTTAATCTGGGAATCTTTGCTCTCTTTTATACCTATTATCCTTAGGATTGGTCTTCTCATTGTGTCCAGGATTTCCTGAATGTTTTGGGTTAGGACCTTTTTGCATTTTGCATTTTCTTCGATCATTGTGTCAATATTTTCTGTGGTATCTTCTGTACCTGAGATTATCTTTTCTATCTCTTCTATTCTGTTGGTGATGCTTGCTTCTATGAGTCCTGATCTCTTCCTAGGTTTTATATCTCCAGTATTGTCCCCCTTTGTGATTTCTTTATTGTTCCTCTTTCCCTTTTTAGATCCTGGATATGTTTCTTCAGTTCTCTCACCTGTTTGGTTGTGTTTTTCTGTAATTCTTTAGCGGATTTTTGTATTTCCTCTTTAAGGTCTTCTACCTTTTTACCTATGGCCTCTTGTATCTCTTTAAGGGAGTTATATATGTCCTTCTTAAAGTCCTCTACCATCATCATGAGATGTGATTTTAAATCAGAGTCTTACTTTTCTGGTGTGTTGGGGTAACCAGGACTCACTGTAGTGGGAGAATTGGGTTCTGATGATTCCAAGTGGCCTTGAATTCTGTTTCTTATATTGTTGCCCTTCCCTTTTGGCATGTGCTTACCTCTGGTGTTAGCTGGTCTTACTGTCTCTGATTGTGGCTTATCCATCCTGTAAATTTGTGTGTCAGTACTTCTAGTGTCAGACTAGTTCCCTCTGGCAGGAATTTAGGAATGAAGAGCTGTGTTACAGCATCAGCTCTGGGGCACAGACAGATATCAGAAGGATCCTGTTTCCAGCTGATCCTTGGTTCCTGTGTCCTAATGGCTCTGGGAGGGTCCCTCTTAGGCCAGGAATTTGAAGAGAAGTTGTGGTCTTACCTCTGCTCACAGGTGTGTAGGTACTCCTGGGAGACCAGTTTTCTCCTGGTGGTATTTACATATGTAGCCCTGTGGCACAGGAGCAGCTCCAGATGAAGATGGAAACCAAAAGGCTCCTGATCCAGGCAGCTCCTTTGTTCCTGTGTCCTTAGGGTTCAGGGTAGGTTTCTCTGAGCATTAGTAGTGGTCTTACTTGCACTTACAAGCTTGTATACACTCCTGGGATGGTAGCTCTTTCCTGGTGCTATTTGGGTATCTCAAATGTCCTTTTAAAAAGCAGGTTTATCTCCTTCCTTCCTTTCTTCCTTCTTTCCTTCCTTCCTTCCTTCCTTCCATCTGTCTTTCTTCTTTTTTCTTTTTGACATTTCCTTGAATTTATGCCATAAATATTGATTTTCTGCCTCTCCCCATAGTACTAAAACACCTTCAAAAACATATTTTTAATAAAATATTCAGTATTCACAGAGGGTTACAGACATACCATATGTTCATAATGACAATTTTAAAATTTCAATATTATATATTTATATATTGTTTTTATCTTAAGTGATAAATAATATATACTTCTGTATAAAAATGGGTCACATATATGTATTCATTTGTCATTCTTATTTCTTGTGATTAACTTTACTTTTACCCTAATATTTGATTTCTGCTTGCATTGCTTTCCAATTCTGTCCATTGAGTTGTTATTTTATTTCCTGTCATTCTTTACTGTCAGTTTTACTGTTCACTAAGAAAAAGGATAAAGAATTGGTAAGAAAAAAGTAAACGTAAAATTAACCATATACTACATTTGAAAAGTAATTATATTTGTTATAAAATAAAAAGCTATCTCTCATATCTAGAAAATTTCTATAGGCTTTCAGGATATATTAGCAGAGAAGAGTTGTTAAATCTAATAATCATGGAGTTGAGCTAATTTTATTAAAGAATTGACACCTGAGAAGGCTTTCCCCACTTGCAGAGAACAATCGGGAAGTTCTAGGTTTAATGTTGCCATTAAACTAGCATAACGATCCCTACTTCATGTCAAAATTGATCTTTCTTCTGTAGGAGAAAAGGTGGCAGCCTCCTCTATGTAGACGCTGCAGGCTGCACAGCCAAAAGGCACCTCCTGCAGGAGGACCTAATTGAAGACTGCCTGAGAGACCAGGGATTGCCGACCCAGAAAATGCCAGCCAATTTGGAACTACTGTCTAGTAGAGAAGCTTTCTTGGGACCAATGTGGTGCTGGTGGAGGCTATTATAGGAGCTTGCAGCAGTGTTCAGATGCTGTGGCATTTCTCACCTGGTTCTGGGATCTGTGTCATTGACCCCATGCCACCTCATCTCCAATCCCCAAGGGAAGGTAGGGTCAGGCAGCCAACAAGTAGTCCAGGGCAAGGCAGCATTCTTCTACTGTAATTTTCATCTATTATGTTTCACTATTTAGGTTTTTAGTATGCTTATGATCCATTGTTTTATAAGTCATAACATTTTATTTGTTCAGGATTAGCTTGAGATTGTTTGGCAATTGAATTATAAGAATTCTTAAGGAATTACATCTATTTTGTAAAATACTTCATCATTGGTTCTTTATTTTTCATTATTTCTTAAAAGCTACCATATAAGTGAGTGCATGTGGTGTGGAGTGTGTGTGTGTGTGTGTGTGTGTGTGTGTATTGTGCCATTTCCATGAAAGCCTCTGTTCTAGTTCCATCTGGATATCATGCCAGTCACTCAGCCATGGGCTAACTATGCTTGTTGGGGTCCTACCAGAGCAGAGTAGCTACAGTATAGCTATAAATGCCAGTCATGCATTTGAAAGGATTCTAAGCTAAAGGATTGACTTTTATTACCATTCCTCCTCTCACCTCTAGGCTCTAGGTTTCTAATTTAAGCTGTTTCCAATTCTGCCCACCATTTGTTTAACCTAACCATACAATGTACTATGCCTTCTAAAACTGAAAATATAGTTTATGTCCATGATTAACACTTATTCTGGCTCAATTATTGCTATGTAAAAAGAAATCTTCTACATTTTCAATGTTTTATGTATAATATTATTTTCCAAATCATAGTTTAAATATTCTCTCTCTCTCTTTCTCTCTCTCCTTCCCTCCCTTCTTCCCTGACTCCCTCCCTTTTTTCCCTCCTGTTTCTGAGAGGCCAAATCTACTCCATCTTGGCATTGGACTCCATCTTAAAAGAGAAAAATGCCTGAGAACTCAAGCTGCACTCAATTACCAGGAAAGACCCCATGAATTGTCCATGGCCCATACCCAAGAGTTACTTCCTAATTACTTCTAGCAACAATTAATCAAAGATTAGTCTGATTGTTTCAGATGTACTTTCAGATCGTTTGTGTTTGTTCATGGACTTGCTTAAAAACAATTACCTGTCAGTTTACAATAGCCATTCTATTAGATGATTGCAAGGATGGACACCCCTTCATTTGCTCTCATTTTCCTGCAAAAATTTGTCCTGATGAGAGTTAGGGGCAGCTGCTTAATCAATCTTTCCTGTGGGTTGGTGGTGAATAAGTCCAAACTTGACTTTGTAATAAAGAGACCTTAAAGTGATTACAGCGAATTTTGTTCCTTAGTGGTCTTTTGCGGTTCATGAACTCTTCGTGACACACTATTTTGGTATGTTGGTCAGGAACTATAAGGTGTCCAGGACCTAACCTGGAAGGTCTCAATACCAGTAATATCGATCTGAGTCTGTCTGGCCATGCTTTTTATTCCTGTCTATATCTATGTACCTGTACAGTGCCACAATAATTGTGTTCTAAATAATTCTTCAATTCTGTTTTGAAGAGGCCTAAAAATCTATATTTCATGGCAAAAAACAACTAAAGTGGTTGTGAAATCCCACTGGAGTGAATGTGCTGGACTGTTGCAGTTCTTGGGGGCTTGGAGGATGTTCCAGAGCCGTGGGGATGGGGGTGAGGCAGAGTGCCCTTGGTGTTAATTTCTGAGAAGGAGGGAGTGGACATGGAAGCCTGCTACACGACTTACAGCTGTCATCTGTTTATTTTCTTTGCTAGCTGGCTTTCATCACCCATTTATAGCTGTCTGTTCTATGTATGCCAATTTAAGGAATTGTGTCCACTGTTTCTTATTAAGGGACCTGGGGACTCAGCTGTGGGTTGAATGATGGACAGTGGCTACTCTGCTTGACTGTGAGGGAAGCTGTGCAGGCAGAGGTGCAGGACCCATGGCACCCCCCAATGGGGACCACAGGCAGTTCTAGTGCAGCTGGTTCACCGGCTAAGGAAGTTGGCTCCTGCCAACATGGTGCTGTGATGTGCCCCAGCAGATGAGCAGAGTTACGTGCCACACACACTGAGAGGACTTTACATCCCTGGGAGACCGAACCCCCTTCTCAGTATGGCTTGCAGGGCCCTCTTGGCTACTTTCCTGCTGGCTGCAGGGCACATGGAACCTGGCCTGACTCCACAGCAGACCTGGAGTTGAGGCTCCTTGCCAGGCCTCTGCTCAGTCACACATCCAAGGTAGCCACAAACATGGCTCCCAGTGTTAGAAAACCCCCTATGCCGGCCCTTGCTTCAGGCCACACACATCCCTCTGCTGTATGCAGGCTGGGCATGATGTGACATGGTTCCATTCTAGAAAGATCTAAGACTGAAGCCTCCCAAGGCCCTAACTGAGATCTCCCAAGTGGGGAGATAACTTCCCAGAGAGTAGGGCTCCAAGAGCAGACAGACTGGGCAAGAGAAGACCAGAGTGAGCAGATGTCTACTGCACTGGAGCTTAAAACAGACTCTTGGTCACTCATTTCCTCAGTGAGTGGCTACCCTTTGTGCCAGGAGAAGGTACTCACTCCCTAGATGATCAGATGCAGTCTCTGAGTTATAAAAAGAGGGACTCCATTGACACCGTCTTGACATACTCAGCCCACTGAGAAACAACAACTACTTCCTTCCATGTTCTTTTTTTGTTGTTGTTGTTTTGTTTTTTTCGAGACAGGGTTTCTCTGTATAGCCCTGACTGTCCTGGAACTCACTCTGCAGACCAGGCTGGTCTCGAACTCAGAAACCCACCTGCCTCTGACTTCCAAGTGCTGGGATTAAAGGCGTGTGCCACCACTGTCCCGCTTCCCTTCCATGTTCCTAAGGGTACTCAGTGCAGCCACTTACCTGGAGCTAAAATACACAAGACAATGTACTATTTTAGGGCGACAGACAACCCAAAAGGGCATTAGACTAAATTTTTCCAGACTCTGTCCCTAAATCCTCTACCCAAAGATGAAAATATAGATAAGACTGGCCTTCAAAGCCTGATTTTGTCATCCTGGGCCTGTCGGTGACCAAGGAAACCAACCTGATCACTATTGGCCCTTGTTACTATTTTTTTTTTATTTTTAATTTTTCATTAGAGAACTCAGAACTCCCTCTTTTCAGACAACCCTCAAGATTTAATTAATCTCTTAGTGACAGTTCTCTTCACCTACCAGCCCACTTGAGATAATTGGCATTAGCTCTTACAGGTTCTCTTCACCACAGACAGAGGCCATGAAACTAGTTCCTGCAAAATCCTCACAGAAAGAGTTGCAGAGCCTAACTATGGAGCAGAGACTGAAGGAAGGACAAGCCAGTCTGATATAGCTGTCTCCTGAGAGGCTCTGACAGTACCCAACTAATACAGAAGTAGAGGCTCACAGCCATCTATTGAACTGAATACAGGGTCCCCAATGAAGGAGTTAGAGAAGGTTCTATGGAGCTGAACGGTTTGCAGCCCCTTAGGACGAACAACAATATGAACTAACTCAGAGCTCCCAGGGACTCAACCACTAACCAAGGAGTATACATGTTGGGGCTGATTGTTCTGGCAGCATGTGTTTAGCAGAGGATTGCAAAGTTGATCATCAATGGGAGGAGAGGCCCTAGGCCCTGTGAAGGTTCTGTGCCCCAGTGTAGGGGAATGCCAGGGCGAATAAGTGGGAGAGAGTGGGGTGGCAAGCATTTGGAGGGGGGAGGCAACAGGGGTTTGTTCTTGTTGTGTTTATTTGTTTGTTTGTTTGTTGGAGGGGAAACTGAAGAAGGAGAAATCATATGACAGGTAAATAAGGAAAATATCTAATTAAAAAAAAAAAGAAAAGAAACTCGTTCGTGGCCTCATGGGTGAAACTCACCATTCCTTAACCATCCTGGATTAGGACTCCAGTACTACTAAAGGTAAAGATATATTCTTCAATCATCAACCTCTACTGATAGGTATCAAGATGACTATACCACAGTCTACTAATTTGTCCAAAGATAAAAATCAATAACTCTAGCCTTTATCAATCAGACAAAAAAAATCTAAAAAGAACAACAGACTTACAATCTGACATAGATTCTGTTGACAGCCACAGTCAAACCAGAAGACTATAAAAGAAGTTAAAAAAAAAAAAAAAGCAAAATTCATAGATCCAAGGGACAACAGAAAATAAATAATACATGGACTACCCAAAGAACAGTAGACTTAAAAGTGGACAGGATAACACATTCATTATGCACCCACCGTCTCTAAATCCTACACCCTCTTGAATGCTATTCCTCCTCAGTGCCAATGATATATAGTGCTAGATTTAAAAAACACTTTCTTCAGATTACCCTTAACACTCAAGAGCCAAGACCTGAATGAGTACAGAACACAACACGCTAACCTTACTTTCTTACAGCTTGTAAATGATCTCCTGGTGACAAGAGAAACCAAACAAAAATGCTTTAAAAAGATCCAGGACCTCTTGGAGGCCCTGGAAAATGTAGAATATAGAGCCTCTCCTAAAAAGGCTCTCTACTCTGCCAACCACAGGTAACGTCTCTAGATCCAAGAGATATTTATTAAGAAAAGGTCAAAGGTGACTCTAGGAGGCAAAATAAATTTCTCCACCAGCTTTGGGGTTGCCAGAAGGGACTAAACCCTTTCATCTCTTCATAGACAAGAAATCTGAGATAACAAAAATATATTGACTTAGACTTGGGCCCTGCCCCCACACAATGTCCTACCTGTCAAAGAAATTAGATCCAGTTGCCAGAGGATAATTAACCCCCTTGTTTTCAGGTCATCACAGAGGCTGACAAACTGCTACTGGGCCAAAGCCTTAACATCACCAATGCCAGAATTACTCATTACTAGTCTTTCCTCTTAACTTCCCCTAAGATAACCTTTCAGGCTCCAACTGCCATAAGCCCAGCTACTTTTCTGCCTGACCCAGAAGTCAATGGGCCTCTACATGATTGCTCAGACATTTTGGCCCACATCTATTTGACCAGACCAGATTTTTAGGATATCTCCTTGATGGACACAGAGATAACATAGTTCAACAGTGACAACAGCTTCATTCAGGATGCAGCTGGGATGAAGAGGTGTGCTAAGACAGAAATGTTCTCAAACATAGAGATCATATGGGCAGAGCCACCTCAACAAGAAGTTCACTCAGAAAGCTGAACTGACAGCTCAAACCAAGGAGTTACACAAAAGGAGAGATAAAGAAAAACAAGAGACAGAAACAGAGCGATAGAGAGACAGATAGCTGATATGTTACCACTCAGGACCATGGAGAAAGGCCTTCTGACAACAACAGCAACAACAACAACAACAACAACAACAACAAACTGTTAAAAATAAAAATTCATTTCCCTACTAAGTACTCTCTATAGGGCCTTAAAATCCTGGCTATCATCTACTACTTGAGACACCAGATAGAAAATGCCCAGTTTCAAAAGACAAATGTAGGGCAGATAAAACAGCCTTAAAAATTAGACCTCTCTTGTCCCTGACTTCCCTAGATCCTGGGGGATCTTGTCCCTCACCACCCTAAATATTTAAAAGATGATATAACCAGGGCTAAAAATATGCCCATGGCTCAATATTATAAATGGTAAATAACATCAGATTACAAACCTATTGTGCCAGAAAAAAAATGAGACTATACATACTTCAGAAGATTTACTGCTCTTCCCATAGGGGCATCCAGAAAATACAAGATTTGATATCCAGGTTAGTGATTACAACTCAAAGACAGCTACAATTATCAAAAACTATAAAGCCTGATGGCTAACTAATGCTGTGTTTAATGAAAAACTCTAATAATAGGTTCAGAGGCAAAAAGCCTACTGGGAGACAGACTTCATTGAGGTAAAACCAAAAAAAAAAAAAAAAACAAAAACAAAAAAAAAACAGGTTATAAACATTTACTCATGTTCATAGTTAAATATTCAGCTTAGACTGAGCCTTTCCCTACCAAACATAAAATTACATTCAGGATAACCAAAAAAGCTTTTAGAAGATATCATCCTGAGATATGGATTACCTCAGACAATGGAATCAGACAATAGACCATCTTTGGTGTCCTAGGGAAGTCAGAGACTTGCCAATATTCTAATGATTAACTAAAAACTTTACTATACATATAGACCCCAGAGTTCAGAACAGGTAGAGAAAATAAACAAAATTCTAAGAGATTTAACTAAATTATCCTAAGAGACTAATGATGACTAAATAACTCTCCTTTCCTTTGCTCTCTACTGGGTATAAAACTCCCCTTACCAGATGAGACTCACAGCTTTTAAAATTATGTTCAAGACACTACACCCCATTGTTCTTAACATACAGCCAGAGGTCATTGCTGAGTTCGAAGATCACCAATTGCTAGATCTCAAAGGTGCCCAATGGGCTTATAAACATGTTTGGCCTAAACTTCCTGTTCTCTATGAAACGTGTTCCCCTCCAGCCAGGAGATATTACAGTCTCATTCAAAGTTCCTTATATATCATCTTGACCACATCCATTGGCCTGAAGGTCAATAAGATTACAGCATAGATCTACCATACATCCATGTACCATTTACATTTGAAGACAACCCTGACCAACAGAAAGAAACTCAGCCTCAACACTCCCTCCTCCCCACACCCGTTTCTATTGTTGGGGTCCCTTCCCAAGCTACAAGGATACCACAAAAACTAGATAATGACAAACCTGACTTCCTCTAAAATATGCCAGTTCAGTACTTACAGGTCACCAATACAATCTGGCCTGAGTTAGATGAGTCATAAAGACATAGCCCTGTTACTAGCTGTTTCCATGAGATTAGATATAGCTGGCATTGGTCCTGAAATAACTACCCTGACATAACAACACAAACACGATGATAGACTAAGATAATAATAAAAAGTCACTACCAGGCCTTCCACAACAAAACCTATAAGCTTCAAGAAGTCCCATGATTGGGCTATCTACTTACCAGAGAAATCCGGAAATGAGAGGCCAAATCTACTCCATCTTGGGACTGGACTCCATTGTAAAAGAAACAAACAATCAAACAAAAAAGCCTGAAAACTTGACCTGCAGCAGAACCCGAGCTGCACTCAGGTACCAGGAATGACTCCATGACTTGTTGTGGGCCTATGCCCCAGAGTTAATTGTTCCTATAAAACGTTGTACCGATGAGAGTTTGGTGCTGCTTCACCAAACCATCATGTGGGTTGATGGTGAGTAAGACCAAAGTTGTGTTTATAATATAGACCCTAATGTGGTTATGTCAGAGGTGGTCTTAGTGCTATTTTGGGGTTCATGAATGCTTTCTGGCACAACACTACCACCTCCTTTCCTTCTCTCCCCTGTCTTTTATAGCTCTCTTTCTCTGAGAGAGAGAGAGGGGGGAGGGGAGGAAGAGGGGGAGAGAGAAGAAAAAAAGCCATAAGTGGAGCTGGTTTGTAAGGCAAAAATTGAGTATGGAATCCGTTGGAACTGGAGTTACATGTGCATGTAACGTGCCTGAATAATACTTGTTCCTCACCCTTGAGCCATCTTCCCAGCCCCAATTGTCTCATTATTAAAATTAAAGTAATTATAATGATTAAATAAAGCAGTTAAAATTAAATGTTAAGCTCAAGAGTTTGCCACAAAACAATCATTGAATGATGTTGGTTAATTATTAGCATAATTATAAATGACCTCTTAAAGATTGTGATGGTTTGTATATGTGTAGCCGAGGGAGTGACACAATTAGAAGGTGTGTCCCTGTTGGAGTAGGTGTGTCACTGTGGGTGTAAGTTCCCACCTTGATGATAATGGACTGAACCTCTGAACCTGTATGTAAGCCAGCCCCAATTAAATATTGTCCTTTATAAGACTTGCCTTGTTCATGGTGTCTGTTCACAGCAGTAAAACTCTAACTAAGACAAGGATTGATAGGTTTTGATATAAGTACCGTAAAATAGACACTGATCCTTGATAAGTTTCATTGTATTTTATTGTATTGTATTTTTATCAAAGAAATAGTAAAGCTAAACTATTGTAATAGGGTGAGACAGTGCAGAGGTTCCTCTATCTTCTATTCTTTTAAGGCCATTTCAGGTTTAACTAAAATTTAATATCCTTCATGAAGAGTCCCATTGAAAACTACCCAACTCTATTTTAAGGACTCAGGGTTGGGATGTCCTAGCTAACTTACCTTAGCCTTTATTAAAATTGCTTGTTTGTGCAGAACCTTCTCCAGCTAATCACATACCTTAGCTTCATTTAAAACTGCTTGCTTTAACCTTCTTACTCTTGGAAGCCCTACCCCTCACATACACGTCACTCCAGCAAATGTTGATCAGATGTCTTTGGTCTTAAAAAACATTTCCTGAGTCCCCAATCACTTGGGTCTGTTCTCAGCTGTATGAAATAAAGACTTTCAATTGTGTATCTACTGTCTGAGTGATCCTCTCTGATAGGCTTCCACATAATACCCACCTCTTTTCACAGCTGCAGATAAACTAAGCATAAAGGCATTGAGGTGCCGAACACTGCCATGCTATTACACTACAAGTTTTGATGACCTCTAAGTTCATTTCTTTGTAGCAGGATCTCTTGATGGCTCATATGCTTTCTCTCTAGTGTTCACAGATAATGCAGTCAACTAGTGGAAAACTTAAGCTTGCTGGCAGTTGGTAGTTTTCTTTATTTCCTAGCTTAATATACTTCATTGGGTTGCAATCTACCATGGTGATCAAACTTGAACACATTATCACAGTAGTTCCTCTTAGGTACATAGATTTTTCAAGTGTCTCCCTACTGAGGTCCCCATGTCTAATGAAGTGTAATAAAACATTTGCAATAGTCTATGTAAAGGTACATATTTCAAGCAGTAGAACTTGGTTATTAGAGGCCAAGCATGAGACAACTTTTTCTCTTTTTCAAGCAACTTGATAGTTATGAAGTTTACAAGGCAGAAGTTAAATACTTGGCTAACAGCACAGCAACTATTCATTCAGATTTTTCCCTTGCAGCACCATCCCTGGATTGATCTTTCATTATGACCTATTTACCGTCTCCTGACTATTAAGTAAATTGAATTATCTCCTGCACATAAGATTTTAGCAAATAAGTGACAGTCAATATAATTATTTTAATTATTTTGCATGCTAGTCATTATTTTTACATAATACAACTTCCAGGAACATCTGCAAGTGTGTGGCAGAAGTCTCTAAATACTCAAGATGTAAAGTGTTGGTGTCCTTTCATTCAGCAAATGTTGTACACAGCCATTCAGTTCCTTAATGGCCATGTAACAAAAATGAATATGGGACCCAAGAGAGCCGTCTATTTAGGCTTGCACAAAGATGCCACTGCAGTAGTTGGATAAGAGGTAATTAGAGTGTGAGAACTCTAATTAGGATAGTAAACACACACAGTCACAAAGATAGCTATAAAAACTCACAAACACAGTGAAGGGTACACACTATCTTAAGCAAGCCAATAATGAAATAGTATTTAAAATGTCATCTTATATGATATACTTTGATGAGTCATATTCATAGAATTATTAACAAATAGGTGCTTGATAATACTTAGATTATGCTGATTGAATTCCTTAAAGTATCAAATCAGACTGGAGGTCAGTCTGATTAACTCCTGAGGAAAAGTTGCCCACAGCACCAGTTCAATGATAAGGCAGAAGGCATGTGGATGCTACAAAAATGTGTCATTTGAGCCTTGGTATTCTTAATGGTGGATAACACTATGATAACATGACAACAATGACATCTTCAAATGAAAAATAATACTTTGTAACAATCTTTGCAGGGGAGATGTTTGGCCCAGAACAGATGGACTGTATCAATCTACACTTTTGCTTCTTGTAACAGCATAGTTATCAGTTTACACAAAACTGTACTTGTCAAAGGATTCTCTCCATGATACTTTTCAGATATTATTTTTAAGACTCACTTAAGAAGCATCTCAAACATGATAACTCCTGAATAGAATGATTTCAAATTTTCTAATTCTGTGGCATTTTTCTGGACTTAGAGAATTTTACTAATGTGTACCTAGGCCAGTAGGCCTGTATGAGCCCCACTATGGAGAGTTTTAAAGTATATATGCCCCAACACCAATAAATATCTATATTCTAAGAGCTGAGTAGATCTATGATAAAAAGACAAGGACATACTTAATTGAAAGAAAATATTATTTTATTTTCATTTTTAATTATCACAGTGTCTTATTAGGGCAAATGTCCATGTTAGGCATGATACATAATTTGAAATAAAATAGCATACTTCTGCCCTTTTATCTGATCCTCACTGATGGCTGTAATTGATATACTACTAGCTAACACAAAGCCAAGATTTAAGAAAATGTGAAATCATGATAAGAAAGAGCCAGTAATCAGCTGTGAACAGCCTCGAGAGAAAACTCTTTGTGGTTCTCCACAGGCTATGCTACAGAGCAAGACATAATGCCAAGCTACAAGCTGGACTGCAGAGAGAAAATGCTGAGCCACAGGTTGTGCTCTAGAAAGAGAGACACGATATCCAGCCTCAGGCTGTGTTGCAGTGAAAAACACAATGTCCAGTCACAGAATGTGCTGCAGAGACAATGTCCAGCTACAGGCTGTACTACAGAGAGACAGAGTCCATCCAGACTGTGCTGCAGAGATACAATGTCTAGCCTCAGGTTGTGTTACAGAAAGACACTTATCCCAGTCTCCAACTGTGTTCTCTACTTGGGTTTAGGACTCCAGGGCCTTCAAGAGTCATATGTTATAATCAAAACAAAACAAAATAAAAAAAACCAAGGCATTTTACTGCTGCCAGCAGAAGTTTGGATGCTATAGTATAAATGAAGGAGTGCTTGGTGTGATGGTTTGAATGGAAAATGGTCCCTATGGACTCATGTGTTTCAACATTTGGTTCCCATCTGGTGATATTCTTTAGGGAGGTTATGGAATCTTTAGGAAGGGGAACATTGCTGGATGACATAAGTCATTGGCGGAGGGTTTGGAGGATTTATGGCCTTATGTCAGTTCATGTGCTCACTCTGCTTCCTGAATGCAGACTGTGTTATCAGCCAGCCTCCTATGCCTGCTGTGATGTCTTTCCCTCCCTGCCATTATAGATTCTTTTCTTCTCGAGTTGCAAGCTAAAATAAATGCTTTATTTTTTATGTTGCTTTAAGTCATGGTATTTACTGCAACATATAAATAACTACATTATAAGACTCTGATGATTCTTAGCTAGGAGGGACCTCCCCCAACTCCCCTGAATTAACGTGGATCATTACAAATGCTAGAGGAATTTATGGTTCCAACATGCTGGAGTCATCCTGCCCCCAAAGGAGAGGCAGTGACCTCGGGCAGCCCATTTAGCCAGTTTTTATACAGTTTTCAGGGGGTAGAATAGAGCAACAGCCACTAGGCACAATGTGGTTGGCAGAACAGTATGACTTTTAAGCTGATTGGTCCTTAGGAAATAAGGTAGCAAGGGGTTCCCTTATCTGTGGGTGGTCAATGGTCAGTCCACCTTGGGGGATATGTCTACACGCTCTGGACTTCCCTCATCTGCAGGTGGCTGATAGTTGGTCCCCCCTCCTTCCCAATGTGGTCTGAGGAATGTAATTAACCTCTCCATTTCAGAGGGGAGGGGTCTGGTGGAATTTTCCAAAGGACATGAGGTAATCTCTTCAATATTATTGATATTTATAAAGATTTCTTTCTTCCAACAAATGAAGACAGCTAGACAAAACCATGTTTCCCAGTAACATAGTACATTAATATACAGTGTAGGTATTCTATCTGGACTCCACACCCATAGTTACCTGGCAATGGCCAGGTAGGCCTGGCCCTATGAAAGGGGCTGCTTGCTCCCTCCTCTCTGTCTTATTCCTGCCTCTCTCCCTTGCCTCTTGACTCCTTGTTGTTGCCCCTTTCTCGCCATTCCCTTTCCACCCTCTCTCCATGTGGTCATGGGCAGCTTCTACTGTTTCCTTCTCTCTGCCTTTCTCTGCCTCTGCTACCCTCTTAACTCCCCTCCCCATGCCCTAAATAAACTCTATTCTATACTAAATCATCATGTGGCTGGTCTCCCAGGGGGGGAATGCCTCTGCATGTGCCCGCTTAGGCACCCCTTCCCCCCACACCATGCTGGAACATATCTTAATAACCCTTCCTCTTTTTATGATCACAACATAGAGTACAATAACATCACACAGTGCAATAATAGTAGCATACACAGGGCAGTAACACCACACAGTGCAATACAATGCAATGGTACTCAGTATAGTAATCCATGGTACAATAACACTTACTACAATAAAACATCATGCAATAATGCAGTGAAATAACAAGCTTGAATACAATGCTGCTATGACAATGGTGCAGGAAAGGGGAATGATATAGGAGGTGATACTATGAGAAGGAGGACAGAACATGAATACAAAACAGAGCTGGATAGAAAGTGGAAGTAACTGTGACCAACAATGATGCCTTATGCCTCTTTGCTTCTAGGAATTCATTGTGTAGGCACAGGATCCAGAAAGTGGTAGCCTGAAATGACTGGAGAGAAGGAGGAGCAAAATAGAGAGAAAGAAAGAGAAAAGAGAGGGAGCAGAGAGCATAGGAAGGCAAAGAGTGGGTGAGGGGGGTGATAGAGACAGATACACTGGAGGAGTGAGCATACCTGATAGAATTAGTAGCTGAGGAGAAGGAAGGAAGCCTGTGAGCTGGAAGGAGTTTAGTGTAGGGGAGGAAAGGAGAGGAGCTAAGAAGAGCTAAGATGCTAGCTAGCATAGACTGGAATATGAACAGGTACTTGAGACATTGAAAGAAGCCTGGGAGCCAGTATGTGCTTCTGTATGCTAATAGGTGTTGGCCTCCTTTCTCCCTGTCTAAACTTTGCTGAGAATTGCTGAGAATCATCTCTGCCTAGAGCCAATAGGGGAAACTACAGCTGGAACCTCACACCTGCTGTGCCCGGATCCCTGCCGTGCCCGGATCAAAGCCACAGCCTGCTTGCTTATCCTGTTATCAAGAAGCACATCTGCTGTTATCTTTTCTGTTTGAAATTCATTTGTTTATTGTAAACAAATCACCTGCCTGAGAGTTGCCTTTCTGTCTAGAAGCTATATTTACTTTATGCAAAATCGTGCTCTTTGTGTGGTTCCACATTTTGTACCTCTGGATATATATGCCCAGCTTCCCCCAAAGTAAATGTCGCCTTGATAAACTCTACTTGGCGTCCTTCCTTCTTTTTGCGCCCTTTTGTTTTAACAGGTCTAGTCCAGTCTCCAGCCTGAGGTGACCCACAGACCCCGAATAGTTCCGCTGGCTGGACTTATTAGAGTGGTGCCCGACGTGGGGCCCAAACGCGAGAGAAAGGGACTGAAGACGATACTGCCGGATTAATACAGAGCCTTGTATAAAACAAATCAAGGGAAGGAACGTTGCTGCTTCCATGCGGTAAGAATATTGGCTAGCACTGGCCTGTATCTCATGCTGGAAGGCTGCGGGAGTACTAGGCAGAAAATCACTGACCAGGTGTTTCGGGTTTGCCTAGGGTTATCGGCAGGAGTCATGGGAAGGTAGCTACCCAGAGTGTAACAAGGTAGATGGGTTTCCCCTCTGCCTTTAGGGGATGATCATGGATTTTTTTATTGAAAGTGAGAATAATGAGAGGAAAAAGAGGGTTGTTCTGATAGTTAAATCAGCCTGACCTGTTCAGAGATGACAGTTTTGGAGGAGGAGTCGGACCTGTCTTCTACGGAAGCTGCAGAAGGATGCAGCTCCTCAGAAGAGGTTCAGACTTTCTCGGGATCCAGAATGAACTCAGGGATTTTAAATGCAGTCAGGCAAAAAGAAAGACAGCTGTCTAAGGGCACAGCCTCTTCCCTTAAAAGGGGCTTGTTACAGGACGCGGAAATAGAGCAAGACTTCCCGTTTTTGAGCTTTTTCCAGTACCGGAATGCAGAGACCAAAATGATGATCCATATCAGTATTATCAAGCTTTTGATGGAAAAATTATTAAAGACAAAAAAAAAAAAGGCTGTTGATTAATACGGTGCTATGGGTATAGAAGTACAGCAAAAGAGCTGGGTTTTTGATGGCCGAAGTGCCGGGGAGTTTAGGTGTTATGGGTATAGGGGTATAGCCAGAGGGCTTAAATTTAGACAGCTATTTATAGCTGGGAAAGTACAGCCAAAAGAGCTGGGATTTGTCAGCCAAAATGCCGGGGAGTTATGTACGACGGGTTTTCACCGGTGTTTATTTCAGCCTAAACCGGAGATAGGTGGCTGTTTTAGGGTTAAATAGTCCAAAATTGTGGATACAACCCTTGTCATGCAGATAGAGTCAGAGGCCGTGCACAGGAGAGAGCTCCCCGAGACGTTCAGAAAATTTATGTCTGTCTATGTGTTATGTGTCTGTCCTGTCCTGAGTGAATGTGACTGTGGCATCTCTGTCCCCCCTCCTGTCTTACATGTGGTCAGAATGGCGGCTTGGGCCCCACCCGCTCACGACAGAGCGTGCGGGTGGGCGCTCTGCCAAAAAACTCTCTCGGTGCCCCCCAAGGTTTCAACTAGGGGACCGACAGGCAACGCTAGGATGGCCGGCTGTGGTAGCCGCTCCCTCTCACTGCAGAAGGACAGCTCGCAGAGTAAGGCAACGTGCCAACAAGGCATTGTGGGAAGCCACCCATATCAGAGGCACTCACACGCCTGGTTCAAAAGTGGTTTTGGCTACTCAGCAGCAGAATCACGTCCTCCTTATAGTACATAGGCTCTCTAGCCAACCACAGGGTCCAGTGGCAGGGTGGCCGCACCGAGACGTGGACGAGACTGGGGGTCTCTGCACGACTTGCGGATGACTGCTGGTTCCCCCTGCAGACCGGCTGCGGCTGCCCCCGGCGGCTTGGGCTCCGCCAAAGGACTGTGTCGATGCCCCAGAGTTCCGAGCCCTGGGGAACGGGACTTGTCCGGATTTCAGCCGACCAGACTGGTCTGCTTGCTGTGCAAGCAGCCTACCCAGCTGGGCTGCACCGGAGGTTTTCATTCGACCCTTATACCACTTAAATTTCATTTTTCAAACAAAAATTTTCTTGCTTCTCCACTTGAATGTTTATTTTTTCTCCCTAATATCAGTAACGTATGTTCAAGTTTTTTACTTGCTTAAGATTTCTTAAGTTACCTAATCTATCCCCACAGATCATAGGTGGAAAATCCCTTCCAAGACTTAACCCCTTACTAATCCTTGCTTTCTAAGGTTCTAATGAATGCTCCCAAACATTACAGACATTTCTTCCACCACGATCCTGCTTTTCTGTCTTTATTATTCTTTCCCACAGAGCACAAGACACCCTGATATGTTCTTCCTGGATACAGGTAAAAAATGGTCAACTGAAAAATGAGTCAGGTGGTGTTATTGTGGATGGTTTGCAGATTCATCCAGGTGTTATTTGATCGCAATTATCAAGGAGAAATAAAAATTATGGCTTCCTCACCACACAGTATTATTATAATACCTGCTTATGAAAGAATTGCTCATCTTGTCTTGGTTCTTTTACCTAAAGCTGTTGCTTGTGAGACAGAACAGAGTTGTTCTGGTGCACCTCAAGTTTATTAGATACTGTCTATTTACAAATAGGAGGCCTAAACTTGAATTAACTATTGAGGGAAAATGTTTTGAGGGACTCATAGATACAGGAACTGATGTAACTGTTATCAGAGGCCAGAGATGGCCCTCCACTTGACCTCTAACTGACTCCATTACTCACCTTCAAGGGATCGGGTATGCCAATAACCCAAAATGAAGCTCTAAGCTTCTAACCTGGAAGGATGAGGAAAGTAACACAGGACAGATTCAGCCGTATGTCATAAATAACCTCCCTATTACACTGTGGGGGAGAGATCTGTTGTCACAGATGCAGCTGGTGCTATGCAGCCCTGGTTAGCTAGCTTATAGGCAAAGGTCTGAACAAAACATTAGGACATGCAGAGGCCATAAGCTTCGTTCCAAAAATAAAGGTTTAAAGCATTTTCTATAATGACCACTGTCCTTCCTGTACCCCATAGTACTCCTGTATGGGTGAACCAGTGCTCGTTACCTCTAGAATAGATACAAGCAGCTTTATTGCTAGTGCAGGAACAATTAGAAGCTGGACACCTCAGGGAATCAAATTCTCCCTGGAACAGGCCTATATTTGTGATAAAGAAAAAGTCAGGAAAATGGAGACTATTGCAAGATCTGAGGAAGGTTAATGAAACTATGGTGGTAATGGGAACATTACAGACTGGGTTACCGTCTCCAGTGGCTATACCAAAAGGATATCACAAAATAGTTTTGGATTTAAAAAATTGTTTCTTTACAATTCCTTTGCATCCTGAGGATTGTGAGAGGTTTACATTCAGTGTTCCATCTGTAAACTTTAAGGATCCCATGAAAAGATATTAATGGACAGTCCTTCCTCAAGGTATGGCCTATAGTCCTGTGTTACGCCAAAAAATTCGTGGCACAAGCCATTGATCCTATAAGAAAAAAATGGCCAATGATATATATTGCCCACTACACAGATGACGTGATTATTGCAGGGGAATTTTCCCAAGATGTTTTTTCATGCTTTTCAGAGTTACAAGCTGCCTTTAATGAGAGGGGGCTGCAAATATCTCCAGAGAAAGTGCAGACTCAAGATCCGTATAATTATTTAGGCTTTATACTTACGGATCAGACTGTTATTCCTCAAATGATTTTCAAAAAGCTAGTAGGTGATATTAACTGGCTTCGTCCTTATCTAAAACTTACTACAGGAGATTTGAAGCCCTTATATGATATCCTTAGAGGTAGTTCTGACTCAAACTCTCCTAGATTCTTAACTAAAGAAGGATTATCTGCGTTACAACAGGTGGAGAAAACTATTGAGAATCAATTTATTACTTACATAGATTATTCATTGCCTTTGCATTTATTAATTTTCAATACAACTTATGCCCCTACGGTGTTGCTTTGGCAGAAGGCACCTGTTCTGTGGATACATTCTAGAGTGTCACCTAAACACAAAATAGTGCCTTATTATGAGGCCACGGCTCAAATCATTGTGCTTGGTAGAAAACAAGCACTGACTTATTTTGGAAAGGAACAAGATGTTATCATTCAGCCTTTTACTGTAGAACAAGACTCCTGGCTGAAACAGCATAGCACGGAATGGCTGCTTGCTCAAATCAGATTTCAAGGAAATATAGATAATCATTATCCCCAGGATAAACTAATAAAGTTTTTAAATTTGCATGAAGTGAATTTTCCTAAGGTAACTGCTTGGCAGCCTTTAAAGGATGCCCTTGTGGTATTTACTGATGGTTCCTCCAAAGGGAAAGCTGGGTATCTCATTAATAATCAACAGGTGATTATAGAGACCCCTGGTCTCTCTGCTAAATTGGCTGGATTAACAGCAGTTTTAAAAGTCTTTGAAGCTGTGCCTGATGCATTTAATATATTCACGGACAGTTTCTATATTTACAATGCTGTACCGCATCTTGAAATGTGCCCTATATTCAAATTAGATACCCCGGCAGGAGCCCTATTTTCTCAATTACAAAAGTTCATTCTCGCACAGAAAAACTGATTTTAAATTGGTCATATTCGGGCTCATTCTGGCTTACCTGGGCCACTAGCTAGAGGTAATGACCTCATTGATAAAGTTCTGGTAGGGGAGGCTTTAATTTCAGATCCTGTGGCGCTGGCAAAACGGGATCATGATAATTTTCACCTATCTGGCCAAACTCTGAGGCTTAAACACAAAATTTCTTAAGAACAAGCAAGAATGATTGTTAAGCAATGCCCCAAGTGCATTACTTTAACCCCAGTACCAAATTTAGGGGTTAATCCTAGAGGCCTAATGCCAAATAAGATTTGGCAGATGGATGTAACACATTATGCAGAATTTGGAAAGCTTAAATTTATCCATGTCTGTATCGATACTTGTTCTGGATTTTTGTTTGCTTTACTGCAAACAGGAGAAGCCTCTAGAAATGTACATCCTAACACTTTAAGTTCATATGCCATGGTTCGCTGGAAGGGCCCGCTCACCAATACCTGGCGTGGACCAGACCCTGTTTTGGTCTGGGGCAGAGGGTCGGTGTGTATATTTTCTCAAAAAGAAGATGGACCATGTTGGCTCCCAGAGAGGATGGTTCGTCAAGTTGACTCAGAGCCACCGCCCTCTTAGCAGGAGTGCTCAAACATCTGTGAAAAGTTTTTCTTTTTTTTTCCTTTCATTTTCTTTTGCTCTAAGCTGACAGGCTCCCCTTTTCTGCCTGTTTTGAAGGTGTTTCTTCCCGTTTTACCCGAAAATTGCTTAATCCTGAAGCAAATGAACAATGGCTCACCTGGAGCTCAGAAGCTTGGCTATCTCTACAATATTCATATCCCAAGGGTCAGGACCATCCTGAAGGCCTGACATATTCCAAAAGCCAGCATGGTCCAGAAAACTAACTAATTTGCATATGAATTGAGACCTGTCCCCTAGGCGACCGACTCCAGAGCCAAAGCCGGAAACTTGCATCTCAACAGAGGTCTGCCTGTCTCCCAGCTTCAGCTTCTCGGCTCTCTGCTGCTCAACTTCAGCATTTCAAAGCAGAACTTGTAAAAGTCTCGTGTCAGAGATATAGAAGCATTTTTCAGACTCTGCAGGATCTAAGGAAATAACTTGGCATGTGCTCAGATGGAAGGTACATACAATAACCTGTCTCTCTGGCAGTAGTCTACCCAGACAGCACGTACCTAGCGGCAGTGTCTTTAATTAAAGGCACTCTTAAGCCCGGCTTGCTGAGTCAAGCAAGCAGCACGATGTCCATTGGACGAAAACCACCAGGGAAGGTGAAATGCACCTTAGTCGATTCCCGTGCAAAAATTCAGTGCTAAGAAATAATGACCTTAACCCTGCTTCTTCATTTAAAAAAAAAAAAGGGGTGATATGTTGGCCTCCTTTCTCCCTGTCTGAACTTTGCTGAGAATTGCTGAGAATCATCTCTGCCTAGAGCCGAAGCCTGCTTGTTTATCCTGTTAGTGAGAAGCACATCTGCTGTTATCTTTTCTGTTTGAAGTTCATTTGTTTATTGTAAACAAATCACCTGCCTGAGAGTCGCCTTACTGTCTAGAAGCTATATTTACTTTATGCAAAATTGTGCTCTTTGTGTGGTTCCACGTTTTGTACCTCTGGATATATATGCCCAGCTTCCCCCAAAGTAAATGTTGCCTTGATAAACTCTACTTGACATCCTTCCTTCTTTTCGTGCCCTTTTGTTTTAACAGGTCTAGTCCAGTCTCCAGGCTGAGGTGACCCACGGACCCCGAATAGTTCCTCTGGCCAGACTTATCAAATAGGCACCACAGGCAGCCAATTGTCCATTCTGCCTTTTGAAATTTGGGGAAATGGAGTTTACTTTTAACCTGACAATATCTTTCAGTGATGGGAAGAGATATCTATCAGGAGTCAAATGTGTGCCCTATGACTATTAGATATACTTGCATCTGTTAAGAATGTTAGAGATAAGAGCCACTGGTTTTGAATACATATTTATCATCAATGAGTTCACTGAATCTTTTCAAGAGGACTTTTGTATTATTGAATAATCTATGCTTGTTTTCTTCTTATACTTGTATCTATTTCTTTGATATTCTAATTAATTTGGCTAGAAAAGTCTGAACAATGTCAAAATTATGTAACTTACAGAGGAAATGTAACATATCCTTGACCATAACAAAATTCTCCTAGCAAAATACTATTGGTAGTATAAGCTACTGAGCAAAAATTAAGCATGGTAGTATATACCTGTTATCATTACACTTAGGATCTAGAACCAGGAGGGTAAGAATTTCAAGGTCATTCTTGACTAATCAACGAGGTAGAAACTATATTCAAAACACTTGACCCTGAGTCAACTATATTTAATAAATATATGTTAATTTTATATTTTATAAATATATGTTGATATATAATGTATATGTTATAAAATATATACTGTATAAATATTTATGTATTTATAATAGTATACAAATATATGTTATAATCAATATAAATTATATATTATATAAATGTAAAGATATGAATTTATATATTATATGTAAAATATTCTAGATAGTATATATATATATATATATATATATATATATATATATATATATATATCTTTTCAGGACCCTTGAGATGTAGTTTATGTTAGAGGGAAAATCCCAGGACATTATGAGCAGCTGAAGCTTGAGACTATGTACCAAGGTCAGAGTCCCTGAAGAGAGACCAAGAAGGCATTGGTGAAGGTTCATCCTGTGCATGTAAAGCCCAAACAGCTCCATTTTTGAGAGTGCACAAAGTCCACTTGAGCAAACTCTCTATGGCAAACCCTCTCCCACTTAGCAGCAGCCAGTCAGACTGTCACAGAAGGGTCAAGGTACATATAGATAACTTAAGACATCCTACCTTAAGACATCCTGTTTATCAGCTAGTTTTGCCAAATATTTGGTTCCTCTAGATTATGCCACAAATGCAGGCTTTAAAATATTAACTTGCAGACCCATATGGAATTTCCCCAAGCTTTCTGTAACTTCAATACAGAACCCCTAGACTTGAGGCTCTCACTTCTGACCGGCTGAGACAATGACTGTAAAAGTCCAAACTCTTACATGTTTGCATTGGATGGATCCTTAGTAGCCTTTGGGGTGCCTGAGACTTGGGATTAATAGTGAAGACCACTGCATATTGGAGCTGTTGGGCAACTGTTAAGGATAGCAGCAGCAGGTATGGATTGCTTCTAGCTGGAGCTTGTATAATGAACTATGTGTGCTATGATGGCAGAACTGGAGAAGTGGAGCTGTCCAGACTCTTTGGAGCCAGAGAACAATAACTAGACAAAAGTTTAGATATCAAGGATTCCATTTTTAATGCTGTAATTCTACAGCATATTGGTTTTTGCTTAGGAAGTCCTGCTTCTTCCCTCTTAGAGTAAGAATGTACATCCTTGTTTATTGTATAGGAGGCCATAGTTAAGAAAATGGATTTTTCTTTTTCCTTTTTTTATGTTTTTAATTAGATATTTTCTTTATTTACATGTCATATGATATCTCCTTTCCCAGTTTCCACTCTGAAAAAAATAAAATAAAATAAAAATAAAAAATGAAAACAAAAAACAAAAACGAAAACAAACAAATAAGCAAAAAACCCTGTTCATTCCCCACTCTCCCTGCTCACCAACCTACCCTCTCGCTCTTCCTGCCCCTGGTATTTCCCTACACTGGAGCATAGAATCTTCACAGGACCAAGGGCCTGTCCTCCCATTGATGATCAACTTGGCAATCCTCTGCTACATATGCTCCTGGAGCCGCAAGTCCCGACATGTGTACTCTTTGGTTGGTGGTTTAGTCCCTGGGAGCTCTGAGGGTACTAGTTGGTTCATGTTGTTGTTCGTCCTAAGGGGCTGCAAACCCTTCACCTCCTTGGGTCCTTTCTCTAACTCCTTCACTGGGGACCCTTTGCTCAGTCCAATGGATGGCTGTCAGCCTCTACTTCTGTATTAGTCGGGTACTGGGGTACTGTCAGAGCTTCTCAGGAGACAGCTATATCAGGCTCCTGTCAGCCAGCACTTACTGGCATCCACGATAGTGTCTGGATTTGATGATTGAATATGGGAAGTATTCCCAGGTGGAGCAGACTCTGGATTGTCCTTCCTTCAGTCTCTGCTTCATAGTTTGTCTCTGGAACTCCTTCAATGGGTATTTTGTTCCCCCTTCTAAGAAGGAATGAAGTATCCACACTTTGGTCTTCTTTCTTCTTGAGTTTCTTGTGGTTTGTGGATTGTACTTCGTGCATTTCGATCTTCTGGGCTAATGTCCACTTATCAGAGGGTGCATACCATGTGTGTTCTTTTGTGATTGGGCTACCTCACTCAGGATGATGTTCCCCAGATCCATCCATTTCTCCAAGAATTTCATAAATTCATTTTTTTAATAGCTGAGTAGTACTCCATTGTGTAGATGTACCACATTTTCTGTATCTGTTCCTCTCTTGGGGGACATCTGGGTTATTTCCAGTTTCTGGCTATTATAAAAAAGGCTGCTATGAACATAGTGGAGCATGTGTCCTTATTACATGTTGGAGCATCTTCTGGGTATATGCCCAGGAGTAGTATAGCTGGGCCCTCTGGTAGTACTATGTCCAATTTCCAAACTGATTTGCAGAGTGGTTGTACCAGCTTGCAATCCCACCAGCAATGAAGGACAGTTCCTCTTTCTCCACAACCTCTCCAGCATCTGCTGTCACCTGAGTTTTTTATCCTAGCCATTCTGACTGGTGTGAGGTGGAATCTCAGGATTGTTTTGATTTGCATTTCCCTGATGACTAAGGATGTTGAACATTTCTTTAGGTGTTTCTCATCCATTTGGTATTTGTCAGTTGAGAATTCTTTGTTTAGCTCTGTACCCCATTTTTTATTAGGGTTATTTGGCTCTCTAGAGTCTAACTTCTTGAGTTCTTTGTATATATTACATATTAGCCATCTATCTGATATAGGATTGGTAAGATTTTTTCCCAATTTGTTGGTTGCTGTTTTGTCCTATTGACAGTGTCTTTTGCCTTACAGAAGCTTTGCAATTTTATGAGGCTCCATTTGTCAATTCTTGATCTTAGAGCATAAGCTATTGGTGTTCTGTTCAGGAAATTTTCCCCTGTGCCCATGTTCTCGAGGCTCTTCCCCACTTTCTTTTCTTTTAGTTTCAGTGTATCTGGTTTTATGTGGAGGTCCTTGATCCACTTGGACTTGAGCTTTGTACAAGGTGATAAGAATGGATTGATTTGCATTCTTCTATATGCTAACTGCCAGTTGAGCCAGCACCATTTGCTGAAAATGTTGTCTTTTTTCCACTGGATGGTTTTAGCTCCTTTGTCAAAGATCAAGTGACCATAGGTGTGTGGTTTCATTTCTGAGTCTTCAATTCTATTCCATTGAGCTACCTGCCTGTCTATGTACCAATACCATGCAGTTCTTATCACGATTGCTCTGTAGTACAGCTTAAGGTCTGGGATGGTGATTATTCCACCAGAGGTTCTTTTATTGTTGAGAATAATTTTCCCTATCCTGTTTTTTTGTTTGTTTGTTTGTTTCTCTATGTAGCCCTGGCTGTCCTGGAACTCACTCTGTAAACCAGGCTGGCTTTGAACTCAGAAATCTGCCTGCCTCTGCCTCCCAAGTGCTAGGATTAAAGCATGTGCCACCACCACCGGCTTTTTTTTTTTTTTAATCTGTTTTTGTTTTTTTTTGTTTTGTGTGTGTGTGTGTGTGTGTGTGTGTGTGTGTGTG
>JADRCD010162838.1:0-19613 GCA_019843815.1 Montemys delectorum
TACACTCATCTTTGAGGGTTGTTTTTAACTTAAAAGAAATTTTAAAAATATAAGGATTGAAAAACAACAAATTAAAAACTACAAAGCAAGCTTTATTAGCTACATATGAAACATGAAATAAAATGGCAGGCACAAAGGTCATCTTATTGTTGATCTGTAAGAAAGTATTTTGCCAGATTGCATTTTTGCATCATATGTATTCATTCATTAACTCTCTTGGATCCTGGGGAAGTGGAGCATATCTTCATGGATCATGGTAATTGATTTGACATAGTTAACTAGACACATAAGTGTTTCAGTCCCGAGTCTTACTGAGATTAGCTGTGTTTGGTAGTCATTCTACTTCAATTTTACTGCAAATTATAGAAATGTCTTAGTAGAAAAGGAGGTTGGCAATTTTGCAAGTGAGTGAAATTACCTTGCTGCTTCCCTTTAATTCATATCTCGATTTTATTCTATCTTCCTTCCATCATTCCAGTCTGAAAAGTAATCTTATAGTAATGTACAGACTGAAAACCCAGAAAGACTGACGTTTACCAATATTCGACTTTTCAGAGAAAAATAAAATGCTGGTTATTACATGTTTGTTTTCCCAGTACATAGCATTTGATATTGAGAGAAGTCAATTCTGGGAAAGCAATGGCAATAACAAAAACAACAGGACAAAACAACACACACACACACACACACACACACACACACACACAAAACAAATTTGATTTGGACAACTTATACTCAGAGAGAAAATTAGTACACTTTATTTTTTTGGCAGATTATTCAACAAAATGAGGTTCACGTGGCATGTTAAAAGATGACAAAGCAAGAAGGTCACAACTGTCAGTTCACAGAGGAAGCATTACTCCTTCTGATGTGATATGCAATGAAAGGGTCTCAGGGCCACGATGGAGCCTGAAGGTAGGAAGGAGAGCATCAGAAAGAACACCAGAATATCTGGAAAGGGAGACTTGCTTTAAAACCTGGAAGAGGAGCTTCATCAAGACTGAGGGGTAAGAGGCCCAGGAATGGTGGCAAACACCTTTATCCCCAGCCCCAGGGGGACTAATGAAGGTGAACTGAGGTCAGTCTGGTCTAAACAGGAAGTTTCAGGGCAGCCAGAGTTAAATAGGAAGACCTCTCCTGAAAAGGAAGTTATGGTGTGCATGGGGAGGACAATGCTGGCCAGGAAGCCGCCATGAGGGACTGAGTAGGGGAAGGCTAGAAAAGAGTCTTCACAATTAGCCTTTATTTCAGGACCAGGATCCCCAAAGGTGTCTCAGACCAATCTCTGGATTACAGGCAGAGTCTGGCTCTTATAAACTTTTTAAATGGATACTTTCTTTATTTACATTTCAAATGCTATCCCCTTTCCCTATTCTGCCCTCCCAGAAACCCTCTATCCCATTCTCCCCCCCCCCCTGCTTTTATGAGGGTGTTCCTCCACCCACCCACCCTCTCCTGCCTCCCTGCCTTCAATTCCCCTACACTGGAGCATTTATCGAGCCTTCACAGGATCAAGGACCTCTCCTCCGTGGTGCCTGACAAGGCCGTCTGCTACATATGCAGCTGGAGCCATGTGTAAGCCTTTGCTGGTGGGAGACCCTGGGAGCTCTAGGGGTCTAGTTGGTTGATATTGTTGTTCTTCCTAGGGGGTTGCAAACCCCTTCAGCTCTTTCAGTCCTTTCTCTAACTCCTCCATTGGAGACTCCGAGTTCTGTCCAATGGTTGGCTGGGAGCATCCACCTCTATATTTGTAAGGCTCTGGCAGGGCCTCTCAGGTGACAGTTGTATCAGGCTCCTTTCAGCAAAAGTTTCTTGGCATCTACAACAGTGTCAGTATTCGGTGACTTTGTACAGGATGAATCCCCAGGTCTCTGGATGGCCTTTCCCTCAGTCTCTGCTCCACACTTTGTCTCCATATTTGCTTCCGTGAGAATTTGTTCCCCTTTCTAAGAAGGACTGAAGCATCCACACTTTGGTTTTCCTTCTTCTAGAGCTTCATGTACTCTTTGAATTGTATTTTGGGTATTCTGAGCTTCTGGGCTAATATCCACTTAACAGTGAGTGCATACTATATGTGTTCTTTTGTGATTGGGTTACCTCACTCAGGATAAAACTTTTTAACAGTGAAAAAAATGTTTCATATCACATAAATTTCACCATAGATGGAAACCTAAATCACACAGACATTGCTTAACTCTCTGTCCCTGACAGAGCTGTAGAGAGGCTTGGACAGACTCAGGCTATATGATTAGCTCTGAACATATAGGCAGTGTTTTAATACTATACAGGTATTTACTTCAGATTTTCTTTAAATGGACGACTATTATCTAGTACCACAGTATCCACAGGGAATTACTGTGAACTCAAGGGTTGAAGGTCAGACTTGGCTACAGAATGAATTCTAGGATTGTCTGGGATACAGTGTGAAATAGCAGCTCAAAGCAAACCAAAACAAGCAAACAAAAATGGAAACAAGACTGATAGCACATCTCTTATGTTTAATGATTCCTTTTCTAGTATATTTTTTAAGTTCTCCTAGGGATTAAGATGCAAACACACACACACACACACACACACACACACACACACACACACACACAAACATTTCTCCCCTGCAAATAAGAAGGTTGTGTTTGTTTGTCTCTGTAACTGGGCAGATTTGAAGAATGCCAACTTTCCTGGTGCTTTCTGAAGCTTTTTATTTACTTCAATTTGCCGGGCAGAGTCTTGGCAATGCAATTTGATTCAGTGGCTACCTCAGTGTTGGAGAAACAAAAATGGGGAAGACAGAAGCAAGACTGACAGTTGGACTCTGGATCCACAGTTAAACCACATCCTTCATCACTCACTCTACTGAATTTGAAAGTCCCAGCACTGTTAATTTCACCAGACTCTCAATATTATTCTTAATACATGTTTTCTGGGCAGCTTGACTTTTTACTGTGTTCAAATAGAAGTCTATGTGCTGATTCCTGACTACAAGATGTTATCTCATTGCAACTATCTACTTTCTTAGCACTCAAAGGACACAAGGTGTTCTAGGAAGCCACTGGACCCTGTGCACAAGGCAGGCTTCCGGGGGAAACCTCCCCACTCACCTTTGTACACAAGCAGTGGTGCCTCTGGATTTCAAAGCACTGACCATTCACAGAGCTGTCCAGTAGACTCCTCAGTAATCATATTTTCTCACATTTGCAGTGCCTCATATCCCTTCACAGGCAACTGTTTCACCCGAGTCTAGAAACAGAACTTTGGAGGATGTGGAGAAGATGAAAAGTCACATCTTTTCCTTTCTCACCCATTCTCTCCCAGTCATTGCCTTTATCTGATTTAGACCACAGCCTTCCTTCTGTCCCAAGGCCAATTGCATAGCCTATTCCAGCTCACTGAGAAGAAGTCTAATATCAATGTGGAAGATGTTTGGTCTTTCTGTTTCTATTGCCATGTCCATTATCATTTCCAAGGTTATCTCTGTGAGATCATCTACTCTCTCTTCTCATACCCTCTAGCTCAAAAGAGACTCTGCCCCTCCCTACATTTCCATGTTTCTCCTCTCCTTGTTTCATTAGAACCAGCATGGAGAAGAAAGTTGTATCAGTGCAGGGATAAAGCTCTCAAGAGTTTCATACCAGGGTGAAGAAAGCAGTGTTTTGGCTGGAGAGATGACTTGGCGGTAGAGATCACTGGCTGTTCTTTCAGAGGCCCAAGGTTCAGTTCCTAGCACATACACGCTAGCTCAAAACTGTCTGTAACTCTAGTTCCAGGAGATCTGGTGCCCTCTGACCGGCATAAATACAGGCAAAACACTAACACACACACAAAAATAAACACATTGTTTTTTAAAAGAAAAGAAAAGGAAAGGAACTTATTGACAGATCTGTTAACACATGCCTGTAATCTAAGCATCCTGAAGCAGAGACAAGAGAATATCTAGTTAAAGGTTAACCTTGTCTCAAACTCAGACTTCAATCTTAGGCAAATTTATCACTTCATAACTGGTTTGACTATGTTTTATATTTACTTGAGCTTCTGTTTCCCTCTCTGTAAAATAGGTACTAGAAAAAGCTTACTTCAGACTTGATAGATCATTAAATTAGACAGTCCATAGAAAGGCTTTCCCTCAAGCCTAGAGCACAGGGAATCTTTAATGAAAGTTTTTCCCATTGTTAGTGCTCTGTATTCTATCTAATTAGTAAAATAATATCCTAAATTAAGGTTGGAAAATGAATGCATAAATAAAAGCAATGTAGAATGAAATTCGGAGATGTTCTAGGTTTGAGCTGAGGTAATGTAAATTAAAAAATTCAACATTGCTTTTAAGTTTATTCCATGATTGATATCAGTTTAATAAATAGGAAGAAATCCAAGCTTGTTTGTGGTCTCTGTGCATTTCCACCACAAGGCATCGACCCCTTGGGAGACTCTTTATCCTTCTTCCAAGACTGTGGCTTTGTTTATCTTCACTGAATTAGAGTACTCAGCATACAAAGCGCTTTTCCATGGACCCATCTGAGGTTCCTGGCCTGGAGGGGCACTGCTGAAGAAAAGCTGGTGTCAGCATATTTAGGGCACATCAGAGAACAACTGAGCACTGTGCAATTACTGCTCTCATTAGATACTTTTTAAACCTTTGAGTGCTTGCCAGTGGCAAAGGTGGCAAGCTTCAAGGAGTAGATTGGAAACATTTTCTATTATCTCTGTGATACAAGGAAAACTTTCTTTATTGTTCTTTCTTCTTTTAATCACTTTCTGCTGGAATCTCTTTATCAATAGTTATCAGTCTGTAGTCAGTATTAGGAGTCCATAGGAGATAAAATGACAGAGATGAAGAAACATTTCTTTAAGAAATAAACTGTAAACCACAACATAAAAGCAGTATTCTATTTAAGTCTGTAAAATTTATCCTGTGAATTTTTATAGATGATATCATTTGGATATATTTTCATATATGCTCTCATATTATGAATAAAGATATTTTCTAAAGCCCATGTTATGCTTAAGCAAAATTTAAGGTTATAAAGTGTAAATTAATGTTTCAAATCCACTTCTTAGTAAGTATCTTTGTGAGGGTTATTTACAATTTATTGTCTGCTTTGTCCTTTTCCACCTCTAAGTCACATGTAATATAACTTTATAATAAATTTATAGATTGAAGAAGTGAAAAAATTTATTATAAATATGTTAGTGTGGCTGAATCGCAGAAATATGACAGATGTATTTTTCCATAAACAACTTTAAAAGAATACATTTAGATAATTATGTGCTACAAGGTGACTGTGTTAGTCTTAGTAATTATTATGTGCAGAAAATCAGAGAAAGAACAAAAGAGCTGCAATAAAATAGTTCTGTTACTCTTTGTCTACCTGGACACTCCAGAATTTATGGGTTGGCTATATATTTATAATCCTGTCCTGGAACCTGTAATTCTCTAACTCAGACCAGCTGCCAAGCAGATGAAAAGAATGTCCAAACGCATACAACATTCTTTCAAAGACCATCTCATACCCTTCATTAAAATGGCTTAAAATGACTGTTATTCTTAGAGCTTTTATTCTGTGCTGGCTGTCATTGTATGTTTTGCTGATAAATAGAAATTGTATAATTGTGTGTGGTTTTGATATATGATGCAATATTTCAGCTTAAGTGTTCATATGACTGAATAAGACTAATATATCCACTGTGGATACCATTTCCTTGTGGTGAGAACAGTTAGAATCTATTTTCTTAAAACATCAAGCATATATTATTATCTTCACCTAACTGTGTACACAATCTTGTGAATTTGTTCCCCCATTCAAGCTAAAATGTTGCATCCTGTGACCTACATCTCTGTCAACACTCGCGCATCTCCTCAGGCCTTTGTATCTACAGCCTACTATTTTCTTCTATGGGTTTGTAGGGTTTTTAGTATGGTATTTTTATTTACTCCTTGAGAATTCCGTACAGCATATTTTGATCATATTCTTCCTCTTCCCAATTTTCCTTTCCTTAATACCTTCCCTCTAAAATTTTTGACCCCACATTTAAAAGTAACCAATCAAGTCCAATTTGAGCTATACATATGCACATAGGTATGGGGACATGCATTGGACCATGAACTACCAGGGCCACATTGTCAAAGAAAACTGGTTCTCTGACTCACAATAAACTATTAGTAGTGCCTCAGTTGCAAGGGGGGATATTGTGAGCAGTCTCTGCTTCACGTTATCATATTGACTGGCTTGATCCTGTGCCAGGTCTTAGGCAGTCACCAACAGCAGTTGTGAGTTTATAAATGCAACAATTCTCTGTCCAGATGACACTTTTTTTTTTTCCCACTCTGGTCTTTCCCGTACTTTCACAATCTTTTTTTTTTTTTTAACTGGATATTTTATTTATTTACATTTCAAATGTTATCCCTTTTCCCAGTTTCCTCTCCACAAACCTCCTACCCCATCTCCCATCCCTCTGTTTCTATGAGGGTGCCCCTCCCTCCCCGCCCTGGCATTCCCCTACACTGGGGCATCAAGCCTTCACAGGTCCAAAAGCCTCTCCTTCCCTTCATGCCGGATAAGGCCATCCTCTGCTACATATGCAGATGGAGCCTTGCAAACACCTTTAGCTCCTTCAGTCCTTCTCCTAACTCCTCTATTGGGGAACCCTGTGCTCAGTCCAGTGGTTGACTGCAAGCATCCGCCTCTATATTTGTCATACTTTCAGGACAACAAGGAAGAGTTTATTAATCACTGTAACATCATTCCAATAATACTTGTCTCTCTGTACATTAGAGATAACAATATTATCTGGTGACCTAGCTGCATTGGTTGATAGAGAGGCATTTGTATTTTTTTCTGCCTTCACTCCCTCCAACAACAGACAACAGAGCAGAGGCCAAATCCTGTGGCAACACAGAGGTAAGTAAGATCTATCATGATTCTTCTTCTTTTTCTTCTTCTCCTTGTTGTTGTTGTTGTTGTTGTTATTATTATTATTATTATTATTATTATTATTATTATTATAATATCTGGTGACCACCCATAATATAGAGCCTACTCATCACCTCCTCTTTCCTTCATGCTTATTCTCACAGACTGCTAAGATTCTCACCCTCATCTGTTGACATGAAGTTCCTGTTCTGCTGTCTCCTGGTAACCAAGAAACCCACTCTGAAAGTCCCTTTTAAGAGCTAATAAACTGTTCTATGTGTCCCATAGCCAAATTTAGTAGAAACTGTACCTTGATATGACAATCCTCCTGACACGTAAGTGGCGAAATCTAATATCAGACATGGTGTAGCCATAGAAGTTTATGTGAGTATATGGCTCTCCTAAAAATTCTCAAAAGTATTTTTGTTTATTTTGGCATATATTTTAGAATCCATGGAGCGAGACTTCACCAAGCATGTTCCCATTCATTTTGAAATATTAAAAGTAGGCATCTAAAACTGACTGAATTCCTAAGTATCCAAATAGTTTTAAGAGGAGGAGCATAAAAATACGTCACTTTTGTCGTTTATTTACTCCCGAGAAATTCTGTACAAGCATGCTGCCCTTCTCTCTATGCAACACAATTTTGTCTGAAAGTTTTTATTACATATTTTGAAATTAATTTTTGTATCCATTTTATCTATATTTTCTTTTTATTACTGCTTAAAGTTAAGTTTTTATGGTTTTTGTTTTGTGGTGTTTTGTTTTGTTTCTGAGTAAAGGAATATTAAGAAATTTTGAGTCAGTCTAGCAGTAAACTCTGACTGCTACAGGCACAATTTGCCAGGTAGGCTTGTCTACTGATACAATAGTGGCAGGACCATCAGAGTTCCTTTCCTATTGCTGTGATAAACACAATCACTACAATCACCTTAGAGAGAAGTGTTGATTTCATCTTACAGCTTATTGACCAGAAAATCAAGGCAGGAACCTGGAGGCAGAAGCAGAAGGAGAGAAGCAGCGGCCATGGAGCAACACCACTTACTGACTTGCTCCCAATAGCTTGCTCAGTTTGGCTTTCTTATACCACACAGGACTACCTGTCTAGGGGTAGCAAAATTTCCAGTGGACTTGGCCCTTTACATCAATCATTAATAATAACATTTTTAAAATGTTCACTAGACGTATCTACAGACAATCTGATGGAGTTATTTTTTTTTTCTAATTGAGGTTCAAATTCCCTGATGAGTTTAGTTTCAGACAAGTTATAAAAACAATAACCATTATGTGGATAACCAGTCACTTTATTACTGGATTGAGGATTGCTCTACAGGAAGGAATTCACTCTTGTTACTGTAAACCTGGACAAGAATCATGGCTCAAGATGGAGGTCATAGGCCTTGGAAGAGAATCTATTCCATTGTTCTGATAAATGGCTATCATGCAAAATTGTCTTCTAAAAGCTTATGTTTGCATACTTTAATTAGTACTGCTCTCAACTTTACACACAGAAGTTTCATTCTACTATGGGCAACAGTTAGAGTGGGGACTTATAACTGGTCAAAGTGCTAAGAATAAATTCCAGATGAGTGCTGTAGTGGCTATTCCTGGTTGTCAACTTGACTACATCTGAAATGAATTACAATCCAGAATTAGAAGGCTCACCTGTGGCCCTAATCCAGAGGCTGAGAGATACAAGTTTCTGACCTGAATCTTGGCATAGAGACCTTGAGGAATAGTGGCTACGAATCCCACAGGATTAACATAGAAAGCTCTATGAGTTCAAGGTCATCTGGGGTTAAAGGTGTGGTGACACACATCTTTAACCTGGGCCACACTTTTTGCTGGAGACCTATATAAGGACATTGGAAGAAGGAAGGCTCTCTCTGCTTCGCCTGCTTGCCTTGTGGGACTGAGCAACTGCTGGATCCTTGGACTTCCATTCACAGCTGCTGCCGTGACTGTTGTTGGGAGTTGATTGTTGGGAGTTGGACTACAAACTGTAAGTCATCAATAAATCCCTTTACTACATAGAGACTAAGTTCTGTGACTCTAGAGAACCCTGACTAAGACAAGTGCCGATCTTAGAATGAGACATCTGAGTAAAGCCCCTTGCCAAGGTACAGGAGACATCATGGAAAATGGAATACAAAGAATGTTCAGGGACAGATGATGTGGAGAAGTTCAATAAAAATTGTCTTCCGGAAACTACGCGGCACTTGCGTGCATGAGCTCACTACAACTAGGGTTAGTCACATGAGACCTGAACGAAATCAAGTCAACAAGATAAATCAATATTACAGCAGTTTCAGTGTGTTACAGAGAATCAAAGGGAGGGTGTGGAGGTGGGATGAGGTGCTGGGAGATGCCTAGTAAGCATCGAATGAGGGAGTGGGGAGAATATGATCAAGATATATTAAAAAAAATTGTCAGAATAAATACAACTTTTTAAAAGTCAAAACAAAATTTAAAAGAAATTCTGTGTTACTTTTGCAGAATTGAGTAATGAGGTTCTCTGATTACCAGGGGAAAAGGAAAGCTAGACACATCTTGGAAATATGAATATAATAGAATCTCCCTATTATTAATAATCCATTTTAAGCCTAATATATACTTTACTTGAATGACTCAGAACGAAATTCAAGATCACAGAACCCTCAGGGGCAGCATGGCTTATTATGGAAAAATATGCAGAGGTGTCTGTTAATAGAGATTTCTGATTATCTGAGAAATAGACTTTACATTTAAATATAAAATCTGTTCATGGAAAGTGCTTTATAAGAAGAATTCTATGCACCGTTCCAGAGAAAAATAACAGAAATAAATGACTAAAGGTCATTTTCTTAAACTCCAGAAACTTTACAATAGAATATATTAAGACTCTATTTTCTAATTTCAAAACTACATTCTTGTTTCTGCCGATGCCAGAAACTTTATCTCTGCTTTCTTCTGCTTCAGGCCAACAAGACAAAAAGTTGAGAGAGAAAGAGTAAACACAGCAAAACCACAAGCCTTGGAATAAAATTAATGGACCTTCTGCACTCATTAGTTTTGCAGCCAACAATAACATATTTCCCTTCTGACATTTTACATTGTGCGTTCCTTAATCCAAACCAGTGACCCAATGCTTGGCTAGTTGAGATCTTATGAGAAGGAAGGTAGACAATTTAGGTGAAGGATACAGAAGTACTCACTGCACATGTTGCACACTCAGAAGACACTCTCTGTTGTTGTCCATTTTAACTTTTAACAGTTATCTGCAGGTGAGATCCTATTTTCTCAGATTTCGTGAATAATTATAGTTATGGTTGTTATGATATGTTATGTCACAATGAACTATCATTTGCTAATGGCTATTTTCCCACATGAGAAAACAAACAACCAACCCAAATTCTCTAGACTTTCCTTGTTCTCATGGGTCTAGGGGTGGAAGCTTCATGGATCAATGTAAGGCAGGGTAAATAAACACTGTGCAGACAAAGGTCGGACTAGGATGCTCTCACTGCCAGTCTGAATGTTCTATCTAATCATAGATTTGGTCACCTTTCCCATTTTTTCTTTGAGAGTTTTCAGCTCTCACTTTCTGGGCTGCATAAAGTTTGCAATAATTCTGGCCATTGAACAAGGTTATGAATATTTTTAAATGGCTTTGTGTTCCTGATAAACTTCATTCCATTTCTTTACAACCAGCTCCTACATTTCTATATACCTGCTCCCCACTGGCCATCCTGAGTAACTCTATTATCTTCATCATGCTCCTATTAACACTCCAAATGTATCGGGAAAGCATTTCTGAGATTGGACTTCAATGTGTTGGCTTTGAGTATTTTCTTGAAAGCAGTGCTTAGTCAAATGCTAGATAGATATGCAAGATGGCTCAGCTACTGAAAGTATTGGCCACCCAGTCCTATGACCTTAGTTGGATCCCAAAGACCCACAGGGATGAAAGAGAGAACTGATCATGCAAGTTGTATTCTGATCTCCACACTCATGCTATGGCATGCTTGTGTGTACGCACAAGCAAATGTAAATGTGTGTGCACACACATATGAACACATACTAAATGTAATAAAAACAGCTTTGAAAAATTCAGTGGGATTAATTGCATTAACTTCAAGGGTGCTTTAAACGAATTAAAAAATACAGCTGAATTTACAAATAAATAAATAACAAAGGCAGTCCACACATAATACTTTGTAAAGCACAGACAGCATCATTGTTTAGAGTTTTTTAAACTAAAACTTTTAATTTCCTCTAAGTACATAGAGTGCTATTTACACTCAACTTCTACAGAACTTTCCTTAGGCCCACTGTCTGGCTTGCCTCTTTATTCAGCACACTCTGTTTCACTTTTCATGTGATAAGCACTCATCCGCTGGTTTCATATTATTTTGTACCTCTAGTGTTTTCTGAGACTCTAAGCCAATAAATTACATTTAATTGTGTCTTATTTTGAGGTTATAGTTATATTTCTCATTCCCTTACCTCTCTTCATAGGTATATCAAGATACATAATGATATGCGTGCAATAAGAGTGGAAAAAAGTCTTAAATGCAAAAGCAAATGGGGAGATGGATATAAGATGCTTTGAAGAGAGGAAAGGGAGGGGACATTTCCATTTACATAATTGATAAACACTTCCCCAATGCATGCCCCTGTGCTTAAATGTATTATTTGTGCTAAGGTTTAAAAACCATAAAGAACAGTGAAACCATTAATTTTCACAAAATGGACAGAAGTGAAACTTTTTAATGTTAAAGTAAAATTTAAGACTCAGAAAAAAATTGTCTTCTTTCTCACTTGTTTTAGATTCTATTTTTTATATGTTCACACACAAGTTTTAATTTGACTCACTTTATAAAAAAACGATAGTTTCTTAAAGAGGATACCCAAATAATATAAATTTTAAATGTTAAACTATAACAACAGTAATAAAACATTAAGTAAAGGACCTAGACTAAGAAGAAAACTATATCATAAAGTATTAAAAAGTAAGGAAGCATATAATAGAGACATATGGAATAGTTATGCTAGCAACTCAGAAAGTTTACTTTCTAATGAAGAGTGAACACAGACAGATAATGAGAAAAAGGGGAGAAAAAAGGAAATTCCTCAGCACACAATATTTATATTTTCATTTAAAAATTCATTTAACTTCCAGGATTGTAAAAAAATTACTAACATAAAGCATGGAATATTTGTGAAATTTTATGAAATAACAAATAAGCCAGATGGTAGTGAATGGTACCTTTAATCCCAGCACTTGGGAAGCAAATGCAGCCAGATTATTGAGTTCAAAACCACTCCTCCAAACAAGCTCTGCTACATCAAACTGCTCTAATGCCTACTGACCAATAGGCGTGAGTTGCCTAGTATGTGGCAGTGTCATGACTAAGAAGTGGCTACTGTTGTGATTATAGGAAACCTGAACTGTGAATACTTGTAGGTTCATCTTCTGGGACTTAAATTTTATAAATAATAGTTTTCTGAGAAAAGTATTGGTTTAAAGAATGATGGAAGATAAAGTCCCTATAAAGATATGAATTATTTGATGAAATTTCACCTGCATACAGTTAACTTTTAGTCCAGTTACTTTTAGTTTATATCTCTTGAGAAATATGTAATTTATTTTATCAGATGAACTAAGTTTAATAAGTTTTGCTTCACTTGGAATGGTTTTACTGAGGAGAGACAATATATGCACCTTTAATTAACATATGTTAAACAAGGATAATTTCAGAATATCTGCTGTAGGAAAAATATTTTATTGAAACATTAATTATAGAAATTTTGTTATAAGGCTGTATTACTTAGGAATATATAGTGGAAAATGAAAGATGTGAAAATTGACAAAAAACGTAAGTGAAAAATATTTATTTGCAATGTTGATACATGGGACATTCACTACAAAGTTTGTTAACTGATAATAAAAAGAAAGGTTAAAATGTGAAGGAAGAAATAAGTTTGCAGAGATGTGCTTTCAGATTGTGGCCTTATTAAGTATTTCTGTGTTAGGCCTCCAGAGAAAGTCACTATTGTTTGCTTTTACGAACCGTTTCTTGACCTTGCCGATGACTGATTACACTGCTGTATCTTTCATGAATCAAGAATTAAAATATGCTGGCATTTTATTAAAGATAAAAGGAAGTCGTTATATGGGAGAAAATAAAAAGATTTTCACAAAATTGAAACTGTTAAATGCCCACATCACTGGAATTAACACTTACATAGGGCACACATAAGATACTCAAAAATAATTTTGTATTTGTAAACTGTTAATTCTCTGTACTATAACAGCAATCCTCAGTGTTAAAATGTGCTACCATACTTTTGAAAACAAAAATATAGATTTTCTAGGATTTTAAAAAAATCATTTAAGCACAATAAGTATCAAAACGTACCAACTGTGGACCAGTGCAGAGTCAAAGAGATACCTCCATTCCAGTGTCTATTACGTCATCATTGACTAGAGTCAAGTTATGGAGACAATTCAAGTACTCCATCAATAGATGACTAAAAGGAGGCCTGGCATGGCGATGCTGTGAGATTGCTTATGAACCTCAGAGGGAGCATTACCATCCATATACTGTAACTCCATTTAAGTGTGAGCATGAGTGTGTGTGTGTGTGTGTGTGTGTGTGTGTGTGTGAGAGAGAGAGAGAGAGAGAGAGAGAGAGAGAGAGAGAGAGAGAGAGTGTTGTATGTAATCATAAAATAATACACTTACCTGTAGCCTTTTACATGATCTCTAGTATCTCTCTAGGTCTCTCCTTCTTCCTGTTCCCTTGGTATAATCCTCTCTTCCCATCTATGGTTCACTCATTTTTTCCATTACCTACTTCCTACACCTATGTGCTAACATTCTCCTTTCTTGATAGAGCTTCTTCTCCTTTGACCCTCACACCAGTTCCATTCTGTTTTCTTGCCTTCTGCAATCATTGTTATAAACAAATCTGAAGATTTGAAGCTAGGATACACAAATGAGAAGGGGCATGTGGTTGTTTGTTTTTCTGTGTCTGGATTACTTCACTCAGTACATTTTTTTCCTGTTCCATCCATGATTTTATTTTTCAGATAAATAAAATTTCATAGTGAATATGGACTACTTATTTATTAATCCATTTATCAGTTGAAGGACCCTCAAGATGTTGATATATCCTTGTTATTATGACTAAGGCAGTAATGAACATAGACTAGATGCACCCATGAAATCTCAACAGTATGGTTGCCTAAAGAAGACATAATTAATGGAAGTAACATGTCAACATGTAAGGGAGACATTTCAGGGAGTCAAACCCTTACACAAAAGAGGTACAGGAGACAGTTAGTATATAATGACACAGGGAGAATCAGTTTTATCTAGGCATGAGATCCCTGGTAGGTTATCCAATCTCAACTGTTTATACCATAAGTGTATGTGCATATATATGAGTGATACTAAGTAGACTTAGGTTTTTCATGCATATATATATATGCATATAATACTAAAATTAAGGAAGAGGTTGTGAGGTTGAACTTGAGTAGGGGTGTTCAGGAAGGGCTGGAGGAAAAAAGGAGTAGTCATGATTTGAATACAGTACATGTGTATGAAGTTCTTAAAAAAAAAAATACAAAGGTACCTGGTTTCTAGCCTTTCAGGTAGTGTAGGCCATGGGCATTCTTTCACAGTTTGACAGTTTGGACCTCAAGTGAAACCAAACATTGGTTGACCACACTCACAAGATTTTTTTCACCATTGCCCCAACACATCTTGTAGGGGGAATCAGATGTATGTGCAGAGCTTTGTGGATGAGTTGCTATCCACATTTCTCTTCTCTTAGCCTATAGAGTGACTTCTCATCCCAAAGAGACTAAAATGTAGGAATGAAGGCTCCATGCAGGCACCAGCTTGTTTTCTTTATGTTCAATGAGCTGTACGGATGCCCTCCTCTGCAATGGGGTCCTGCAGTCAAGCTTTCAGAGAGCCGCAGCCTACCTGCACTATTTAGGGATCTAAATGGGACCTCCTAAGCCAACAATTCAACTGAATGCAACTCAGAATCACCACTGGAAACTTACCCAATTACAAAAGATGGCTAGTTGGAACTCCATATCTTTCATTACTAAGACTCTTCACTAGAGTCACCTTCATAAATCCCAAGAAGTTTCCACCACACTAGGTTACCATACTGTCTCCCAAATGCCCCACCATTCTAGCTGTCTCCAACTGCACTGCTTCCCTTTATCTGGTCCCTCACCTGATCCTCCAACTCCTGTTCCCTCCCACTACAGTCTACTCACAGAATCTAACCTATTTTTTCTTTCCAGTGAAATCCATGCTTTCTCCCTAAGACTTTCCTCTTTACCTCTTTACCCTAGATATCTGGAGCTGTGGATCTTACCAGATTTGTCTTTCTGAGTTTACGTTACCTCATTCAGGATGAGGTAGTCCAGAGATATATGGTAGATCCAAACATGATTTAAAAAAAAAAATCAATGAAATGATTCCTAGTGATATTCTGCTATACTCATAGATTATTTCCTTGTTCAGCCATTATCAGAGAGGCTTTCTCTGGTAGCATATGGGAGCTGGAAGCTGGGAGCTATTTCAAAGACCCACTGCCAGACACTATGCAAAGGCAGCGCCTAAACAGGAGGTCTCCATTGTGTCCCTTTCCTCAGAGATTGGGGAACACTGCAGAAGAAGAGGAAAGCAAGACAGAAGGAGTCACGAGGGATGGAGGACATCAGGAAAGCATGGCCAACAAAATGACCTAAGCAGGGCTGATAGGAATTTACAGAGACTGAAGCAGTAAGCACAGGGCATACATGGGCCTTCTACTTATATGTTTGGCTGTTAGCTTAGTGTTGTTGAGAGACTTTTAACAGTAGGAGTGGCTGTTTCTCTGACCCCTTTTCCTGCTATTGAGACTCTTTTCCTCCTATTAGGTTATTAGACACAATGGAGACCTCCAATTTAGGTTCTGCCTTTGCACAGTGTCTTGTTTTAGCTTGTTGTGTCCAGGCCTGCATTTTTCTGAAGAGGAAACAAAAGAGGAGTAGATTTAGGGAGAGGGGAGCTGAGGAAGAGCTAAGAGAAGTGGAGGAACAGGAAACTGTGCTTGGAATATATTGCATGAAAGAAGGATTTATGTTCAATAAAAATGAAGTTTTAAATATATAAATAAAGAAGTATATTATGTATATGTAGTAGAATATTATTTAGCCTTAAAAATAATTATTTTTGTGAAAGCATAGATAAAGCATAAAGATAAATCACAGATAAAGACAGCACAGATGAAAGAAATCCCAGGAAGTAAATAAACAATCTACAAGACAGACACTACATGATTCTTACTCAAGCAATCTATACTAGCTAATTTCATAGGTTCAGAATATAAAACAATAGTTTAAGAATCTAGAAGTGGGCCCCTTCTGCCCCTTCTGCCTGGTCCTTTCTGCTGGTGGCAGACTCCTAGCTGATCTGCTTCCTTGAGGACACCATATCCTGACTCATCTTAGGAGACCCGCTGGATTCAGAGCATTTGATAAGAACACACCCCCCACCCCCGGAGACCCAGAGCTGCCCACTGGGAGCCCCAGTGGACTCTGGACCTACCACTTACCAAAACACCCACCTCCATGAATACCACTCCCTTTCTACCCCTCTGTCCTGCCCTTTCTGTTGGGGCAGACTCCTAGCTGCTCTGTGCCCATGAAGGCACTAGGCACCATATTTTGTCTCATCCTAGAGGATCCACTGCACTCAGAGCACTTGTCCTTTCTGTTGAGGCTGACTTCTGCTAGCTGGTCTGCTTCCATGAAGACACCATATCCTGAGCCATCCTAGAGGATCCGCTGCACTCAGAGCAGTTGACAGCACAGCCTGAGGCATCCCAGGAGATCTGTTGCACACAGAACAACACATCAACTGATTGCCAGCTTGTCTGCTCCCCTGAAGATACCACAGCTTGAAGGTATGCAGGGCAACTGACCCCACAGACTGAAAGCTTCCCTGGCATTCTGCTACACACAGGGAAACAGAAATCACAGTCCTTAGGCCGCCCCTGGAGAACATCTTCACACAGGAAAACATCTTGTCTCCTCCACTGAAGGCTTAACAGTCTGAAGGACTCCCAGGATATCTACTGAAGCCAGGGGAACAAATCAGAAGCTTCTCTGCCCCTCTGATGACCCTCCAGTTGGAAGGTCCCACAGGTGGTCTGCTATGGCCAGGGCCGTAGGCCAACTGGGAGACCTGAAGCAACCCAGTACAAAAGAGGCAGACTCCAGACAGTATCACCCAGACCAACAAACACCAGGGATCTCCAGATGGTAAGAGGCAAGTGCAAGACCATAAGCAATATAAGCCAATATACTTGGGTATCATCAGCACCTTGTCCTCCTACCACAGCAAGTCCTGAATACACCAATAGACCTGACAATTAGGAATCTGTCCTAAAATCCTATCTCATGAAGATAAGAGAGTCCTTTAAGGAGGATATCAACCTAGGAAAGAGGTCAGGAATTACAGATGTAAGTATCACCAACAGAATACAATAGATAGAAGAGATCATCTCTATCCACAGAAGATACCATAGATGAGGTTGACATAACTGTCAAAGAAAATTCAGAACATAGAAATCTCCTAACCCAAAGCATCCAGGAAATTCAGGACACGATGAAAAGACCAAATTTAGGAATAATTGGAATAGAGGAGAACAAAGATTCCCAGCTCAAAGGACCTGAAAAAGTCTACAACAAAATCATAGAAGAAAACTTCCCCAACATGAAGAAAGAGAGGGCTGTAAAGGCACATGAAACTTATAGAACACCAAATAAATGTGATCAGAAAAGAAAATCCTCTAGTCACATAATAATCAAAACACTAAACACATGGAACAAAGAATGAATACTAAAAGTTACAAGGGAAAAGGCCAAGTAACATACAATGGTAGACCTATCAGAATTACACCAGACTTCTAACAGAGACTATGAACGCCAGAAGAGCCTGGTCAGAGGTCATGCAGACTCTTCAAGAGTCTGCCAGCCCAGGCTACTATATCCAACAAAACTGTCAATAGACATAGATGGAGAAATCTAAATATTCTAGGACAAGACCAAATTCAAATAGTATCTATCTACCAAACCAGCCATACAGAGGATCCTAGAAGGAAAACTCTAACACAAGGAAGGTACCTGTACCAAAGAAAAGACAAGATATTAAACATCTCACAACAAAGCCAAAAGGAGAGAAACACAAACACGTAAAGCCACCTACAAAAACAAACATATCAGGAAACAACACTTATCTCTCTTTAATATCTTTCAATTTTAATGGACTTGACACTCCTATAAAAAGACATAAGCCAACAGACTGTATACACAAACAAGATCCAGGATTTTGCTGGATACAAGAAACACACTTCAATAACAAAGATAGATGTTATCTCAGAGTAAAAGGATGGAAAAAGGTCTTCCAAGCAAATGGTCCCAGAAAACAAGCACGAGTTGCTATCCTAATATCCAATAAAATACATTCAACCAAAAATTATCAAGCATTATAAGAAAGGACACTTCAAATTCAGCAAGGGGAAAATCCACCAAGAGAAAGTCTCAATTCTGAACTAAATTCAAGAGCATCCAAATATAGAAAAGAAACTTTACTAAAGTTCAAAATATGCTTTGAACCCCACCCAATAATAGTGGTAGACTTAAACAACTCACTCTCACCAATGGACAGATCACTGAAACAGAAACTAAACAGGTACACAGTGAAACTAATAGAGGTTATGAACCAAATGGATTTGACAGATATCTTCAGAACATTTCATCCTGAAACAAAAGAATATACATTCTTCTCAACACCTCATGATACCTTCTCCAAAATCGACCATATAATTGGTCATAAAACAACCCTCAACCAATATAAGAAGAATGAAATAATCCCATGTATCCTATCAGATCACCATGACCTAAGACTGGTTTTCAAGAAGAGCAAAAACAACAGAAATCCCATATACATGTGTAAACTGAACAATTCTCTACTCAACAAAAACTTGGTCAGAGAAGAAATAAAAAAATTAAAGAATTCTTGAAATTTAATGAAAATGTTGATGGAACCATGTTCATAGCAGCCTTATTTATAATAGCCAGAAACTGGAAACAACCCAGATGTCCCTCAACAGAGGAATGGATACAGAAAGTGTGGTACATCTACACAATGGAGTACTACTCAGCTATTAAAAACAATGAATTTATGAAATTCTTAGGGAAGTGGATGGACCTAGAGAGTATCATCCTGAGTGAGGTAACCCAATCACAAAAGATCACACATGGTATGCATTCTCTGATAAGTGGTTATTAGCCCAGAAGTTTGGAATACAGGAAGAACAACCCACAAACCACAAGAAACTTAAGAAGAAGGAAGATCAAAAGGTGGACATGTCATTCCTTCTTAAAAAGGGGAACCAAATACTCACAGAAGGAGTGGCAGAGATTAACTATGGAGCAGAGACTGAAGGAAGGACAAGCATATAGCTATCTCCTGAGAGGCTCTGACAATACCTGACTAATACAGATGTAGAGGCTCACAGCCATTCATTGAACTGAGTACATGATCCCCAATGAAGGAGTTAGAGAAAGGTTCTATGGAGCTGAAGGGTTTGCAGCCCCTTAGGATGAACAACAATTACTAACTAGTACCCTCAGAGCTCCCAGGGACCCAAC
>JADRCD010162841.1:0-31350 GCA_019843815.1 Montemys delectorum
GTCGGGCATATGGGCTCCTCAGTCAAGTCATTAGTGATGCTGTTGCTTTATCCAGGTTGGGGTTTTCACAGAGGGGTGGTATGAAGGGACACTGAAGATCCCCCCAGAGCATCACCAATCATACCATGAATCCTAGTGTCTCCTAAGACCTCTTACTCGCCTCTTTCCACCCTGGAAATGCATCTTCCCAGCTCCTATCCTCTTGGTCATCCCAGACCTCCCAACCCTAGCTACGCTGTCACCAAGTGTTATAAGGTTCGTGTCCTACATATTTCTTCAACTTTGCCTTCTCTTCACTGTCTCCTCCATCCAGCTCCCACCTCCATCCCTGAGATGTCTTCCTTACTCAGCTTCCTGGATTGTCCAACCTTACCAACTTCAAAAATAACCTTGAAAACAGTAGCCAGGTTGGTGATGTAGCTAAGTTAGTCAAGTTCTTGCCTAATGTGTACAAAGCTGTAGTTTTGATCCTTATTATTGCACAAACAAAGCATAATAGTGTATACCCGTAATCCCAGCACTGAAGTGTTAGGAGCAGAAAGATAAGTTCAAGGTTATCCTCAGATATATGTCAGGTTCAAGGTCAGCTTCCACTCTACAGAATCCAATCTCAGACAAACAATTCTAAATTATGTCTTCTCATTTCTGGCCCAGAGTCCCTTAATGGCCCCTTGATGACTCTTAGAGAACCAGAGTCATACTGATGAGCATAATGTCCAGAGCCTTCCATCACTCTGCCTTCTTATGAGCAGTATCAAGGTGCCCTGTTGTTCTGCATGCTAATGCCTTTTCTGAAGGGATCCATTCCTCCAAACTCAGTTTAGATGTTAAAGCCTTCTCAGAACATCAGTCCAGAACCCCAAGATTGGCCTCCATCTTCTGTACTCCTCTAGTTTTACATCCATACTGATTCCTGGGAATTGTTTTTAAAAATTATCTCTTCTACATTGCTTCTCTTACTATGTCCTATACTTCTCAAAAATAGGTTCTGCACCACATTTATCTTTGTAGTCTTAACTCTGATCTCAGGCTTTCAGAATGTGTGAGCTCTGCAGTGGCAGTAAAACCAGACACATGTGAACAGAAGCAGAGAAATTGTAGTTGAATGTGGAGAGGGAAGTGGGAGCAATTGATTTGAAGATTAGTCTTTTTGAGACATGGGTTTGAACAAGGAGACATGGGCTCATACAATGATTTCCAGAGAGAAACTCTTAATCCTGAGATTCTATGTAGAGTGTATGGGGCTCTCTTAATCATCTGTGAACTCCAAGACCAGTCATGGACTGGTGTGAGGTAGCTGGGTTGCAACAAATTTCTGTTTTAATTGTTTTCCCCAGTGTCTGGGAGACAGTTGCAGATGCTTATCAATTGCCCTTGTACTAAGCTATATTCCAGCCCAATTTTTTTCTTTACCTCTACTGTATAAGTGATGCCAACAGATACAGAATGGTAGGCAGATTTTAGATAGGTAAGTTGACATGGATGGAGATCAGCAAGCTCTATTCTTACATTTGAGGAACTGGACTTTCTAACACTGCAAGGGGTATAAATTATTATGAGGTCCCTCGAATCCTTCTCAGATGTGCTCTGCCAGTGACAGTATCTCTTGTCTGTAGGCAGGTGGAATGCTTCCCTCGGGAGATACAGGCTGCTATTAGGTAATGGTATAGGTCATGATGCATGGTTATATCGTTATTTCTCCCCTGTCCCCATCTCTTGAAGCTCCACCCTCTGAATAGCATATTTCCTACCCACAAGATGCCAAGTGCTGAGTCCCACTTTCTGTCCATGCCCCTCCCAGTAGCTTTTGCCTCCCTAACCCTTGAGACTGCTCGGTAGGTCATAGTCACTAGAAGTGAAGCCAACAGTTTGTAAGGCCTTCTGCTTTAGCACACCCTTTTGATATGTCAACATGTGGTCAATGTTTTTCACACTTTCACAGACAGTAGTCTCCAGAAGATACGGCCAGTTTCACATGGATGCATTCCAACCAGAGACCAAAATGTTTGCGTATTTATGATGTCACTTAAAATCAGTAACAATGTGCCATTATGTTTGATTATGTAGCCAACCCTTTATTCACCTATTTTTTTTGTGTGTGTATTAATAAAAGCACTCCTCTTTTTTTCCCCCCTTCAATCAAATGGAATATCCCACATGTTTGTGTTGTGCTTGCTTTAGACCTTTAATTTGGCCTTTGGCCTTTGCTTCCCAGCTGAATTCCTATTTTCTCCATCATCGACACCATCTCCTGAAGATGCAAACTGGCTTGCCATAAAGATTGGCTATGCACAGGCCTCAGTGTATCCCTTCATTGAGTGTTTGTCTCTGGAGGCATTACTCTTCTTTCTAATTATCTTGTTCATAGCAGGACTCAGTTCAGCTTACCCCCAGGGTTAGAAAAGCCTTGTCCACAGTACATTTCTCAATGTCAGGGTTTCACTAACTACATGCCTACCTCTTTTTCACCCTCAAAATGAGAGTGATCAAGTGCATCAGCAAAACAGAGACCCGAGAGAGGGTTAGAAATACAATGTCCCATCCTATTAGCTCACCCCATCCCAGTCTTACTACTTACATTAGAATCTTTCTGTAAATCTGTGGATCTTCAAGAGATGTGGGGGCAGGGGAGAAATAACTATATATGAAATCATGCATCATGACTTATACCTTTACCTAATAGCAGCCTGTATCTCCTGAGAAAAGCATTCCACCTGCCTATATTCAAGAGCTACTGTAGCTGGCAGACCAGAGTATGAGAACAATTTGAGGAAAAAAGAAAAAAAACCTCAGGTCCATTTTTACCTTCAAAAATGAAAATATTTGGAAATTATATTTAGAATGAAATAATCTATATACATATATGGTTTCTTATGTGCTTTACCTTTTGAGATAATATCATGTAATCCAGGCCGGCCTTGAAATCCGCCTTGCCACCCTCTCTCTGCTTCCTTGCGTGGATGGAATGTGATCTCTCTGGTCCTTATACCTGCCACCACTCCTTCCCTTTCCCACCACGACGCATTTGAGCTTATGACTCTGGAACCAGAAGCTAAAAATAAGTATCTTCCCCCTCCCCCCCGAAGTTCCTTTTAATCATTTTGTTTCATCACAGCAAAAGAAATGACAGTGTGTCATAAAATAAAAAGTAGGTTGCCTGAAGTAAGTCAGACAGTGAAATCTTGACATTGAGAAATACAGAGGTGATGATGACTTTGGATGCTTGGCTCTCCTGCTTCTATGTCCTGAGCGCTGGAATGACAGGTCTGAGAGCGCTGGAATGACAGGTCTGAGCCACGATGGCGGGGTTATGCATTGCTAGCGATTGACCCTAAGGCTGTTCATGTACAGACAAACACTCTACCAATGAAGCCCAATGAAGCATTCTGCCCCAGCCCTATCTGTACAATGTTCATTTATCTGATTGTTGTTACGAGCTAGGATATGATATTCTTGGAAAGAATACAATGAAGCAATATGAAAAATATTTGTAAAGCAATTAAAATGACCTAGATAAGGGGGTATCTAAGCATCAAGAGGTGAAGTTCAGCATTTTGATTGTAAGTTATGTCAGTAAATTTATAGTTTAAAAAAGAAAACAGTACAAGTGAGCGTTTCCTGTTCAGATTACATTTCTCGATGTCAAGATGTTACTGTCTAACTTCTTTTGGGCAGGGATGGCGTGGTGGCAGGTATAAGGAACAGAGAGATCAAGTCTGTCCACACAAGCAAGCAGAGAGAGGGACCGGAAAGGGGACTCAAGCAATTAACCCTCAAAGCCTATCCTGAGTGATGCTTTTCCCGCAGCGAGGAGCACCTCTTAAAGGTTCCATAATCTCCCAGATAGAACTACCGACTGTGTCAGGTGCTAAATACAGGAGCCTGTGCAGGGCATATCTCATTCTAACCACCATGGATACCATAGGAATTCTAAAGCTGAATCAGTGCTTTAACTTGTCTAATGTTTCCCATATTAGTTGTCTATGTATATTATACACATCAGTTGCTCATATATTAATTGTATATTCCTCGACACTGAGTCAGACCTAGTGGAGAAGGAGGGACATTCTCCTTTTACACTAAAGTAGATATTTTTCACATTGCATTTTGGTTTGGTCTGGTTTGCTCTTCAGGTTCTTGAGTCACTTTAAGAAGAAAAGGAGAAGAGCATGAGGTTTACAGGATTTACAGCATCTCCTTGCCGATCGCCATGAGTGCCTGAGATTTGTCTGAGACTCGATGGGTGTACACAAGGCTGTGGAGGTTATCTGAAGCAGCGTAGTATTCCCCTGCACTGAGATACTTCACTCTGCGCTGGTTCCATGCTACAAGAAGGACCATGGCAACCTCCAGAGCATCTACCAGGTCCCATCGGGACATCACCAATGTGATGCAGAGGCTACAAGGTGAGCTGGAACTGCAGTTTTAAAATAGGCTCAATTTAAAAGTATTGCTTTGTCTCAGCATATCTTCTATTTTCTTGGTCTTTCATTCAACTTTATGGGGTTATAACAAAGAAGTAATAGACTGGTGCCTATTATTTTAGTATTTTTAATAAGTCCATGCTGTCTTGAGATATCCTATACTTCATGTGAAAAGATACAGCTCATTGTGATTGCGTGTCTGCTTTACTGTCCTGATAGGGTCACCACAACAATGCTATACAAAGAGCTCTGTGTGTAATCAGAGACCCAGGTTCCCTGAGAAGTCCGCAGTCAAGAGCCCTTACCTTGTACTTATCGGTCTGTATTGATTTGTGACATCAGTATTAGTTGGACTTCTCTCTGGCTTATTCAATAAAACAACAGATCTGTGTTGAAAATAGGACACAGATTTCCCTCTTTCCCACCCCTACACTGAAGACTGAAAATTCTGATTGCCTGTCTTGTACATCTTGATCTGTTGCCTCTGGCTCTGTGCTTTTGCTGAGTCCCTGGGGAAAATGTTGAATCATACCATGCCCCAATGGCATCGTTTACATATGGTGGAAAGGAAACCTATAAGACCCCTATCAAAATGTGCAAAATGTTATTTTGGTCATGGAGGACTGGCCTATGAGTTTGTTAAAAGTGAAAGTCTCTAGATAAGCTAAATGCTGGCAGTAAAAGTCAGATGTGGCACTATCTGAAGGGACTCCTTGAAGGGTCAGAATACAGTCCTACTCCATCTTCTTTAACTTGTCCTTGGTGAATGGCAGTTCTAATTACTTTGATTGGGCTTTGATTGGGGATGAGCAAGACTGAATGGTATTTATCTTTGAAGTTGTTTTGTTATTTTTTTATAAATGTTTTTTTCTTGAGAAAGAGGTGGAGGAAGGAGCCTAGGTTCCATCTCCACTCCACACCTGCTTGATGTCTATGAATTTACGTGGTCCCATTTGCAAAACACAGAGCAGTCCCCAACTCCTGGACCACACCTCCTTCGAGGCTATGTTGTGAAGTTCAAGGATATAATATATTAAATGGAATTTGTGATGTAATATATAAGAGTGGTGGTATGGTGAATTATTCAGATAGTCGCAGAAGAACAATGTGTCATGTTTGTTTTTCTGATGGTTCAAATTCTTAGAGGATCGTTAATGGTTGTATGCATTCAGTGCCACATAAAGCTGGTGATTTTATTGTATAATTGAGCTACTATAATTGTATAAATCATTCTTCCTTTCTGTCAACATTATAGAAAGTCAGAAGGATATCTGACACAGTTAGAATGTTGTGGAACAGTGATGTTTGGGAAGAGAACATTGGTAAGCATAGATCATCCTGCATGTATAGCTGGTTGATGGGCAGGGGTGATAGATCTGCTGCAGAATGTCACCTCTAGTGGCATCAGTGGAAGAAAGAGAGGGCAGACAGTGAAAGTGATCGCCCTCTGTGTCTGCTCCCACATTGATCTGCTGGGTTAATTCTGCTGATTCAGCCACCAAAGCTCATTTTCTGTTCTCATTGTATGTCCTTAAGATGCTTTGCTTCCCCAGGGGTTAGTTTTTCTGGTAAAAGAGAACAGTTATTTGTCAGGGGAATGTGGAAGTTTTGCTCACTCCTAGGAACTTGATGACACATGACCAAGATTTATAAACAGAGGACTGGCATTATTGGGCAGAAAATTAAGACAAGCAAATAAATTAATTTGAGGAAAGATGAATTTGTACTAATCTAAATAGAGCTAGATTTGCTATTTTCAAAGTTAAAAAATTCATAAGAACATTTTCTAGAACTTCCATTTCCATTCCCTAGGTAGATAACACACATTTTTTATTCCTCCTACCAGATTTTATTTGCACTTGAGTACCATGAATAACTAGTAAAGAGGTTCCTTTCATCCACTTTTAGCTGGCTTTACTATCTGGCTTATTTTATCCGCAGCTGCATTGTTGACTATTTTCTCTGTTAATTTGTAGTCCCAGCTCTCCAAACTGAAGTGCACACACAGATTGTGACATAATTCTGCTGCCACTGTAGCAGTTCAATCTTTCACCTTTGCCAATATTTGTGCTTATCTGAGGATAATGTTTTAGGCTTGCAATCCTGAATTATGGATGAGCAGTCATACTGCGCTGCCGAGTTCATTTGCTCTTAAGAAAATAAATGTTCTATAACTTAGCCAATCAATTTCTATATAAGCATAAAGGAAAACATGGGAAGCTGTTATATAATATAGATGTCTAAGCACTGTAAATGCATGGATTAGCGTATATAGTATATATGTCTGTATATATTTTGATTACTGAGGAATCACATGTAATAGAGGTCCCTGGGATTACTTTGGGTACACTTAAAAAACACTCCATGCTTCTGTTTACAAATATTTTTACAGGCGGCGACTACATTTTAAAGATCTCTCCGTAATGCCTCTTAGTTACATTTACGTAGAATATCTGCTGACTTTCCCAGCTACTTCTCTTTTGTTTGAAAATGTAAAAATTCCTGGGTTTCGAGATGAATATGTCACAGACGGGATGGCATTCGTGTAATCTCATACAGCAAGTGCTAATTACCAAAACAGAATGGGAATCTGCATGCTGAATCACATAGAGAAAGTGGCTTCAAAAGTGTGTAGTGGTAAGCCAGCATTGGTGGCCCCTGGAAAGCCAACATTCAGGAGGCTGAGGCAGGAGGATTGAGAGTTCCAAATGAGCTAGGCTAGAAAGTTAGACTATGTCTGAAAAAAAAAAAAAGAGTTTTCAAAAAGTAGAATAATTCTTTTCATGGTCAACATTTGGTGTGTAAACTCTAGGAATAGTTTCAGAGAAGAGCAAAAGGGTCAGATTTTATTTATCCCTGTAGATGTGTCAATGGTATCTGCTAGTTGGTTAGTACGTAATAATCATGGCTTTTTTCCTTCAAAGTTTTTTATGAGTAGCTGGGTGGTTATGGCTCACATAGTTACAGGAGTTATTAGGCAGAGACTGGTGCATCTCTAAGTTTGATGCAATCTGGTCTACAGAATGAGTTCCAGGGTGGTCAGAGCTACAGAGAGAAACCCTATCTTGAAAAACAAACAAACAAAAAATTGTAAGTAATTTAAATCTTTGTTTCTTTAATTCCATTGAAACAAAGCATCAGACTAACAAAACACTTGATTCAAAAGTAGAATAAAATAATCAAAAAGAAAATCTTACTTTCTTGTTATTTAAAATGAGGAAATGTGAGCATAATATAGTCACTAAGGAGCTTGGTACCTTGCAACAGTTCTTCAGATATTAAATTGTATCCTTTATTACTCTGACCTAATGTCCCATCTTATACAACTGATTACAAAGCAATACCCAAACCCAAATTATTTTCTGTAGGCTGGAAGTCTACTTTAGACTCCCCGTCTTTTCCTATATGAGGGTTATGTGACAATATCTCAAACTGAAACAGACTTGAGTCATTCCTCTATATTTTGTAAAGTCATAGTTAAATGGATATTTGATAACAAAGGCAATGGCTGGTGACGTCTTAAATGATGAACTTAAGATAAAATGGCTTAAGGTGTTTAAAAGCAGAGAAAGAAACCATTTAAATTGGATGCCCATTTATCTACCCTTTTAAAAAAATTCATAACTAGTTTTCAATTATAAGAAGGTCTTGAATTTAAAGAAAACCCACATCTTTCTCCGAAGAGTAATTATAGTTTGTTGCCATTTAGATATGTGGGTTGTTTGGGGATTGTGATGTTGGGCCAGCCTATTTGTTTGTCCACATTCCTTCACAAGCACTAAAGTGTCTATGTTTACATAAAGCTCTGTCCTGAAGTCATCCCTTTTATAGAACTCTTTGATCTATCCTGCTATATGAAGGCCACAGGCCATCAAGGTCTCTACTGAGCTACTGAACATTGACTCTCAAATAGGAAAAAAAAAAAAGTTTAATTCCAAGTGTTGTTACAGTGGCTAGTCATATAGAAATCAAATCAAATCATAATTTATTTGTGTGTAAACAAATCTTATACAGGGTATGGATATACTTTATCACACTTGAGATTGTTTAAATGTTTTCAGTGTTCTTGGCCTATTGAATACACATCCCAAAAGTATCTTATGCCTCTATATGAATTATCGTCAATGCACCACTTTAGGCTTCTTACCCACAACAAAAACATCTCCTTAACCTCCCAACTGAAGTTTCAGCCAACTGCTTGGTCTCCCTGTCCTAACATATTTAACAACCTGTTGTTTTAGATCCCTTATACATCCTATGCTTTAGCTGTGCCCTGGAGCTACGCTGACTCTCTGCAGCACCAGAGTTGCTCAGAGCTCCAGAACCTTGGTTACCTTCAAACCCCAACTTTGACACAAACATGTCTAGAAGACTTTTTCCTCGGTCTGATAAGAAATTCTTACTCCTTGCTTTTATCCCCTCTAGCACATAAGAGCACCATGGTAGCAGTTATGGTTCATTGCTTTGCAATTTTGAAAGTATGGGCAGAATAACTGATGATTTTGCCAATACAGTAGAAGGTACTTCAGGAGAGAGGCAGGCAAGTGGGTTCTCTGATTTTTTATTTTTATTTTTTCATTCTGAAAGCTCATTTTTGGACATCTTATAGTTTAGAGGCCTCCCACATTTCCCAGGAAGGAGCTGAGTACATATGAGCATGCACTGTAGAAGACACGGCTGGAGAAAATGCTTGGGGAGAGAGAGAGAGAGAGAGAGAGAGAGAGAGAGAGAGAGAGAGAGAGAGAGAGAGAGAGAGAAAGAGAGAAATTAAAAATATAGAGTTCACTGACATTAGCCAGGGAATGTGGTTAGGTGGGAAAGAAAAGATGGTTCAATAGTAGCACATTTAAGACTTTGGAGGTAGAGGATAAGGGCTCAACATGGGAGACTGAAATGCCACAGCCAGTTTTGAAGGAAGACAAGAGATGGGAAATGGGAGATAAGGAAGCCAAGGGGATGTGTCATAGAGGAAGTAATTGATGGTGCTTAATGTCACTGATGTTTATGTCTGTCCCTTTCTGAAAATTCACTACATAAAAGCCTGTGTATGTTTTACATATGTGCCCAAGTATGTAAAGGTGTTTCAAGATTCTCAGAGGTTGTTGAGTAAGAGAAATTCCTTAAGTTCTTATTAAATATAATTCTACACTTTCTGTAGTGCTTAAGTAGAATTGGGAGCCAAGATCTAGTTTCTCTTAACCAATCACTAGGCAGTCTTCAGTCCTTATAGAGTGTAGTTTCCTGCCTAGAGCTAACATGGTCCTCATGAGATCAGGGCTACTATTGATGTCTTTCAGACACCTGAATGGGACTGTCACATTTTTCCTACATCTGTCCTGTGCATCCCCCTTTCATAAATCCGCACCTGTCCTTCTTATTTTTCTAGATTATCTTCACATATTGTTATGGAGTTGGTGACTTTGCTTTAGAATTTAGTTAGAAACCATCATTGTTTATTTGGCTCCTCCACAGCCAGCTTTATAGACAGGGAGACAATGTGTAACATCATGTGCCTTTGAAATATCTGATATTTCATCTGAGCTACAGAAATTCCCCTCCCCAAAAGCAATGTCACTAAATGGACAGAATTCTGTTTCCAGCTTGGGCAGCTCTATCAGTCACTATGGAGGTAGTACTTTAAGCCTGTCTGTCATGGGTCTGACCTGAACCTTGGGTTGTCCTCTGTATGATGGACAAATATCCCCAAAGGTGACCATAGATTTAGATTTTCAAAAAAATGTATAATATAAAGGATCAGCTAGCTATAAAGAGAAAAAAAGACTTTCAATTTCTCGTGCTTTGTATGCTTTATGAGACTTAAAAAACAATAAAAATTTATCCCCAGGGTGCTGTCTCCTCTTTTATTTCAGACTGGGGTTGATGAAGAATTAAATATCTTTTTGCTGTGTATATTCACATCTAAATACAAGCATATCTTTTCCCCCATTTATTGAATGATAGCCCATAGTTCAAGCAATTACTACTTGTAGGTATTTAATTAAACATGCACTATTTTATTTTAAACAGTTGAGGCATTATGGTAGGAATATAGACAGAAGAAATGCAAAAAAGGTGAAGCTAGGCCAACATTATGGTTTTGTTTTCTCAAATAAATAAATAGAAACATAAAAGAAGTTGCCGACATCCAAGGCATATTCTGCATCTGATGATCTATGTATGGCCTTGGTCTATGTATGAAAGCATTGGGGTGCAGTGAAGTTTGCTTAACTATTTTAAAAGTGGTTTCTATCGTAACTTGTGTATGTGCTTTTTTTTTTCCCTTCCCCTATTGTTCACAGTGACCTCTTGGATTAAAAACAATTCCTTCCTCTTCTGATATGAATCTTTCGTGTTTAGTAAACACTGGTCTCCACCCACGTTAAGAAGAGTATTTACCTTGAATTCTGTATTCACCCCCATTCTTTTGCTTCCTTTTACATCACAGGACTCACCAACATTGTTCATATGACATTTGAGCCCCTCTTACCTTCTTATTCTTTCTTGCTGTGTTGACCTGTTCACTGACTTGGGAAGAATCCTGCGATTTGCAGTGTGTATCCCTGTTGTTTCTGCTGTTGGTTTTCCTCATGGCTGTATATGCTTTTACACGTTGTGAGCCACAGCATTCGTTTTGCTGAGAACTTCTCTAATCACACATTTGCAGGTGGCATCTCTAGACCCTCTGCATTGTCTAGACTTCTCCAATAGGATCACATTTGATTCAGATTCGAGTGAGATGGAAGTGTACTGCTTGGAGAGTCAGTAGAAAAGTGGAACTCGGACAGTCCTGCCAGAGCCAGGGGACTTGGATAGGCTCTACCCTGGATACTGTAACAATAGATATTTCTCAACTCAATTCCATTCTGTTCCATTCCTTATTTGAAAGCCTGGACCAGTTCTTTGTAAGCCCCAAGGTCTGCTCATCATGATAAAGCAGATCTTCGTCATCTGGTCCTACTCATCACCTACCTGCATGCTTCTTCATTGCTGCTTACTTAGGATGGTTCAGTTCTAGGTCCTTTCTAGCCTAGGAACTCACTTGTTTTACCACATCATTCTTCATCCCAATCAATCTTTCTTTCCCAAGCTTCAAGGCTCAACTCGAAGAACATCCCTCTAGGAAGTGTAAATGCTGGGCATGGCCAGTCAGAATAAGACATTCTCTTTATGCTCTACTTTAATCAACTTTTATGTTAAAGTATCCAATACACTAGTCTGTATGGCTTTCCATTTTATCTATGTTTGTTTAGAATTTTAGAAACTCCAGAGTTCCTAAACTTCAGAAACTTTTCAATTTTTCAGACAAATTTTGACCACAAATATGTTGTTTATTGAGGGTTTGAGTTGAACTGAATTGAATTAAAAACAAATACTTCATAAATATCCATTGAGCTCAGATCCTTTCAATACAGACATAAAACAGCCCAGAGAACCTATATTTTGGGCACATAGCTCAGAGCACCCATGCTTCAGGCACAGCAAGCCCAGCAGTGAGAAGACAATTATCCTAGAACTGGTTAATAGAGATACATATGATGAAAGGTAAATATGAATTTGATGAATGAGTGAGTCAATAAATCTCCACAAAAATGGATAGGAATAATTGTACAAATTTAGCAAATGGAAAAGCTATCTAAATTATTTTCTTGTGTGTGCTTTTATTCAGAGTTGAGGATTACTTGGTTTTTGTTGTTGTTGTTTTTTTCTTTTTATTTATTATTGTTGTAATGAAGCTTGTCTTGAAATTGTGGTGATCATCTGATCTAGCTTCCTTAAAATGTCTTGCTCTCATAAAGCACAGCTTCCTACTCCTATATATGATATCCTGTTCACTTAGATGGGAAGTGAACTTAAAAATTGTGGCTTGATATCTTGGTTTGAGGAAGAGTGAACAAAGTTCTAGGGCTATGAACTGATAAGCCAATGTACCAACAGCTATAAACAAGGTTCTAGTGTCAGAGGAACTGTAATAAAATAAGATGTCCTTACAGTAGTGCATACTGCTTTGAGGTTACATAGTTGCTAGTGACCTTGGGGTCTTCAAAGATGGCAGACAAATCTAGTTATATAATTTTCACCGTCTAGACCAGTAGTTTTCAACATTCCTAATTCTGTGACCCTTTAATACAGTTCTTCATGCTATGATGACCCACAGCCATAAAATTATTTTTGTTGCTATTCCATAACAGTAATTTTGCTAGTGTCATGAATCATGATGTAAGTATATGATATGCAAGATATTTTATGTGACTCCTGTGGGGTGACAGCCTATAGGTTGAGAACTGCTGGTCTAGAAGAAAAAGGCAAACATGGACCTTCTCTGTTCAATTGCTAAGACCAACTTCATATGTAGTATAGCACAAGTTTGTGCGAGGTACACAGATGCAGGTTACTGTTGTGGAACTTAGCTTGTCTACCAACGAAATCAGCCCTGGGAGATGATGCTCTGTAGGACTTGTGACCCTGGGGACTTTAGGCTGTCCAAAGCAAAGAGGTAAAAAAATGAGGAGGAGAGATGAACTATAAAGAGCTGCTTAGATCTAGATATTTCAAAAGTGCAACTTCAATTGGTTTTGTGTGAAAGGGACATGATGGGACTGTCTCTCAGCTTTGTCTCAGCTCATGGCTGAATGCACAGCTTCTTCTTGAACAAGGTGAGCCAAACTCACCTGGGATTATTGAAGGCCTTATCTTTCTGTGTACAAAATGACCTACCATAAAAGAAAATTCAGGATCACATAGTCAGTCGAAAGTTACCATTGTCTATTTTTAGAAACAAAAATAAAATTAAATATTATTGTTTATATTGTTTCATACTCAAAATGTTTAGGTTATTTTCAATGACCATGGTAAATTATTATAAAGCATCAATTATTTTTATTTGTAGACATATATAGATGAATTATATCCCTTTCATTAGTTCCTAAAATTAGTAATTAATCAATTTTGTAACAATTGAATATTAAAAAGATACATTGGGTAGAGGATGTAGCTCAGCTGATAGAGTCCTGGCCCAGCATGAAGGAAGCCCTGGGCTTGGTCCCCGGCTTTACATAAACTGTGCAGGGTAGCCAATGCCTGTAATCTCAGCACTCGGGAAGTAGGAGCAGGAGAGTTAAGAGTTGAAGGTCATCTTCAGCTACATAGTATGTTCCAGGCCATCTTGAGGCACATGACATCTTGTGTCAAAAAAAAAGGGGGGTGTGGTGGTAATTTTTTTTCTTTTTCTGACTTTATCTCATTTAGCAAAGTTGTGAAAAATTCCTATGGAGTACATGACTCTTGAATTTTCAAATCAAAAGGCAAGGAAATATTTAGTTGAGGAATCATTGGCAAGTTCATAGTTCTCGCACAGCATTAAGGAGATACCCTGGAATTACTGTGTACCATGAACCAGTGTTTTGGCTGATTCATTTGCATCGTGATTGAGGGTTCCCACTTAAGAGGAAGCATGAAGTTTTCAGACTGCAATACACGCTCCTTAACACCTGCTTGATTTCATGAGTTCATTCTATGAAATACTTGCATCTTGCTTGTGTGATAACTTCTTTTCAAAATAGTTGCTAACCCTGTGATCCTTTTCAAACAAAGAAGGAGTGCCAGTTCTGGTGTGTTTTAAAACTTTATGTATTTTCTTCTCTTTTTATTTTGTGCTTTTAAATAGAATCTCAGAGTTCACAGTTTAGTGGTTTTATGTTTGAGATGAAATAACACTTCTAGGGAAGTGAAGTGGGTAACTAAGGCCATTTCTGGGTGTTAAAGGGCATCAGCTTCCATGTACATTTGGGGGTCCCAGTCTTCATAGACGCATTCCTTAGTGCCCTGTAGACTTCTTCACAGGCTCATGATGATGGTAGTAACCACATCATACCCTTTTTTAGTATTATACATATTTGAAATGGGACATGACTCCTGTGGTCATAACTACTCAGGGGGCTGGGGGGGGGTCACTTGAGCTTACAGACTTGAGTCAAGAGTGAGGCAGACAGCAAGACATTACGGGTTGAGCCATTTTATTAAAAGCCAAACTTTGAGCATTCAGCCTGATTTATAAATATGATGGGCACTTTATTTTTAAAATTAATTGGAGGCCACCACCGAAATGCAGTTGTTTTGAGGGGTATACCATTTCATAATTTGGAGAGGTAAAGAGTAGCTTGTCTCACGCTCATCTTGTAAAGATAAATAGTTTAGATTTCTGAGACTGCCTAACGCAAAGCCATGTATTCAGTTAAGGCAAAATAAAACTAGAACCTAGATATTCTGTTTCTATAGTTACAAAATTGCCCATGATCATAATTACATACTTCTCTTTAAGAAAAAACATCCTGTTTAGCTTTTGAATGTTAATTATTTTAATATCCAGTTTCCTACAAAACATTTAGGTCAAACAGATTAATCGTGATGATAAATATTCTTCCTGCCTCCAAATACATTTGTGCTAATTATACAGTTTAAAAGCAAGACTGCTAGTGTGGGTTTCATTTATGTAAAGTTATGAACTTTACCCATCACACTAATTTTCCATCACTCTTTAGAAATACCTGGAATAGTACCATTTTAGAGAGGGAAGGTTTATTTGGGCTCACGGTTCGAGAGATTCCACTACAAGATCAAGGAGTCCCATTACTTTGGGACTCTGATGAAGTTAGTGGCACATATGGTTATGCTACGACCAGACACCAAAGGGAAATGGGACTGACTAGGCTCCTACAGTGACATCTGAGGACATACTTTCATGTCATAGAAACCTTCCAAAGGCCCATAGTCTATGAGATCAACATCTCTCCCGGTGTTGCTACCCAAGACCAAACCTGCAAACACAGGGGCATTTGGAGGCCAAGCTAGCAATTAGGAAACATCCCAGATACTCTAGGACACAGCCAGTACCTTTACAAGGACATGTTCCCCCGACATGGTTGGTTGGTTTGCTTCATTTACATTTTTCAATATAGCTCAACCAAGTTTGCTTTGAACTCATGATGTCTCTGCTTTAGCTTTGCCAGGGCTGAGATTATAGACCTTTACCATAATTCAGCCACACCTAGCATCTTTTTCAATTTGCAAAATATGGCAAATGTTTCCTAAATATATATATTTACATTGTGTGTGTGTGTGTGTGTGCACATGCGCACGCGCGTATGCGTACAAGTGGAAGTTAGAGGATGACTTTTAGGGGTCAGTTCTCTCTTCCCACCCCATGGATCCTGGTGGCCAGCCTTGGATGCAAGTGTCTTTATCTGTCGACCCATCTTTCCAGCCTCCTGGACACTAAGTGAGATTAGCCAGCTCTTTTCATTCACTGCATGCCCTTAAAGGTTACCAGAAGTGGAATGGAGGTAGAGGTTGAGACAGATCAAGATTATGAGGCAGAGAGTGAAAAGATCAAATCTTTAACTTACATCAGTTTATAAATACAAGTTTCAGTAGGGCTGCACAAAGTGAGAAGTTTCTTTAAAGCTCCTACTGATTCACTTTGCCACTCGATGTAGTTATTAAGTATTGTCTTGAGTTTAACAAGCACCTCTCCCTGGAAAGCTTTGCTCTGTGTCTGATTCATTCCTTTCTGCCTGTGTCGGTCTTGGCTTATAAAATGCAGCTATGTAAGGCTGCCTAACGTTTTCCCTGCTTTACAGCACATACGGAAAAACTTCAGTGTTTGCAATTCCATCCAACCCTGGGACTCCAACTCTGACACTGCTAGCTGTGTCCTGTCCCTTCAGGACCTTGGCTACTAGGGAGATTGTAACTACAACTTTGCTTTTGAGAAGTCTCCCCCCAAAGGTGTTTATATGCAAGGGTCAGAGGACTTCTGGAATCTGGTCCAAGATCCCTCTGGGTTTGGTGTGTCTCTCTAGCCTGTGCTGGGCTGATCTCCTGTGTAGGTCCTGGCTCTTCCTCTTTTAACTCTCATGCCAGGTTTTAGGAACTAGGCCACAGTCTGACAGAACTTCCAATGAGCTCCTTTCCTATTACACACCAGATGGCCACAGGGTTGAAGGCACCAAGCTGGCTTGTTCCCCCCAAGCTCTGCCAAGCCATAGACTGTGAATGTGGAGGAGGAAGGCTGCTCACTTCCTTCCCTGTGGCATAACATGGGATATTTATACTACAGATTTGTAATGGTAGCCTAGTCTTTATTATGTAGGGGAATGCTGGCTTTTAGTCCATGTGTACAGCCTTTGAGAATAACAATTAGTAAGCACTACTTATAATATTTACCTTTTGACTTGGGAAGATATGAGCTACTAAACAGCATGCTTTGCTCATCTAATTTTAAACAAGATAGTACAGTAATAAGTATTATTATACAATATATTTCATTGTGGGAAGGAATGATCTTTTAAAACTTACAAAAGTATCAATCCTTGGTCACATCTTTGAAAATAAATTTGAAGATCTGTACTTAGAAAAGTGAAATTGTTTCTATGTTTCACAGTCTACAGGTGGCTTTCTTCCTGGAAGGCTATCTTCAGAGTTTTAATGAGGAATTAGCTTTAAATGGCTTAGTTGTTGATACTCAAAACTGGAGTGTTTTAGTGGAAACACCAACGGAGCCTAAGTAGCTGCTAAAGAGCCCGAATGTAATTCTCAGCAAAGCCACTTTGTAACCGGCCACTCACTAATGCAAGCCTTTAGATGTTTGATAAATATAACTATTTCCTGTTATCCAAAATAGCTCCTGATGTGGGTCAGATTATTGGTGCAGAACATAGCCACACCCTCTGCTTCAAGGACAACCAGTACTCTGCAATGCCACTTAGCTGTCCTTTATGATTAAAGAGGGGAAATGAATCCATTAAAAACAAACGAACAAACATTTCTTCTAACTCAAACTTCTTAGGCTCCAATCAACATAGAAGATAGTAGTATAAGAAAGTGATAAACGTTCCCATCCCCACCTCGACGTGACCAGATGCAAAGACAGGTGAATATATTTTGTTGAATATTGTCTCTAATGTTTTTGTATGAAAATTAATTTATGGTATGAATCCTACTTTATACTCTGAGGCATTTGTAGCAAGCAACACTTATACACAACTTCATGAATCCATAAAAATAAATGTATATTGTCATTAAGTAACTGAATATTGAATAGCATTCTATGTAGTGCCTTGATTTCAATTATGTTCACTATGATAAATGAGTCTGGCCATCTTTTAATTTATTTTCTTTCTGATTTAAATTTTTCTTTAAGAAATATATTTTTATACTTTTTGAGAATTAGTTTTATAATCACATCAGCAGTTAAGTAAGACTCCAACATCGTGGTAGCTCATCCATGGTAATATTAGTGGCTTAAAAACTTGCATTATTGTGGATTGACTTCCCATCAGGTCCCAAATCCTTTCCCTCAAGTGTTCAGACTACAAACCCAGAAGCACAGAGCCTCTAGTCATCAGGGCCTAACCTCAGGCAAAGGCTGAAGGGAAACCCTGCTAAGATCTGAAACTTCATCTTCTTTTCTTCAGACTGAGTCCTCTGTGCCTTGAGGTCAGGACCCGCTAGCGTATCGTTTAAAACACGCAAATACAGTTCGACAGGATATGGTATTACCACTTATAATACCATAAAGCTGAATTTAGTCGTTAATGCAAAATACAGCGCCCAGATCAAGATACAGGCATGAAAATGGCCCCTAACTACTGAGTGGTATGCAGGAAAGTGAAGTAAACAGCTTCAATTTTCTGGCCCTGGAGTTACCCAGACATCTCCGCATCCCGCCACCTCAGTTCCCAGCCCTTCTGAGAATGTTAGAAGTTATATGGAGTCTTGAATAGACAGAGAAAGATGCTGACACCACTTCTTGCTTCTGGCAAGCATATCATAGTTTAAAAGATTTATTGATTTATATTTTATGTGCATGAGTGTTTTGCCCACGTGTCTGTAAGCGTATCCTTACATGGAGACCGGAAGAGGGCTCAGATCCCCTGAAACTGAGCTACTGTGTGGGTGCTGAGCGCCAAACCTGTATCCTCTGCAAGAGCAGCAAAGTGCTCCTAGTGGCCAAGCAGTCTCTCCAGCCCCACATGTAATCATTTTATTGTCAGACTCCTTATTTTAGTCTGAAGTCCACAGATGTATCTGCCATGGTCAAACGTCTAGCCAAGGAGGGGTCTCATGAGAGGCATTACTAAAAGTAACAACTCCGAAGCTGCAGGGAATGACGACTTGCTCTCCTTTTTATCCTTTTTATGAAGTTTGAAGTATTCCTTGTGCCTTCCGTTTGAACCTCTTTATTTTCTCCTTAGCTAACCACAGAACCACCTCCCACTTGACATCTTCATCCTTTGGGAAAATAAGGCACTTACATCTTACTTACTCTATTACCCTTCTCCCCCCTTTCCCCTGTCTCCCCAGTCTCCCTCTTCTCCTGCCACGGATAGTCTTGTTTCCGCTTTCCCTAATATGTGTCTCAACATCATTTCTCTTTTGTTTTGTTTTGTTTTGTTTTCTTTTTCGAGACAGGGTTTCTCTGTGTTGTCCTGGCTGCCCTGGAACTCACTCTGTAGACCAGGCTGACCTTGAACTCAGAAATCGGCCTGCCTCTGCCTCCCAAGGGCTGGGATTAAAGGTGCATGCTACCACCGCCTGGCTCAACATCATTTCTCATCATCAGCCCCAGCCTCACTTGTTAGTCCCCTTTCCCTCCGTTGTTTATAAAGTGCACTCATCCCATGCTTAAGGCTGAAATCCAGGTCGGTGAGCTTCTGTTTCTCTAATTAAATTGGGATTCTATCTACCTGCATCTTTTTTGGTTCATGGGTCTGACCCCTGTCACCATCCCCCACTGCTATTCTCTAGAAGCAGGCATCAAATGCTCATCTTCATTATACTGTAGGCAAGTAACTCCCTGGTGAATTTCTATCGAGATTCCTACTTTCGACAGGAATGGCTTTATTTATCTTGGAGTACATTCTTAGCATATACCCTGTCCTCACTTGACTGAGCAAGGCTTTCTCACTCCCGACAATGGCAAAGCAATGGTATTATTCTCATTTCCACATATCTGGGATGTTATCTGAGATTTGGAAGGTGATCTGTCTCCCCAAGTTGCCCAGCTTTAAGCCTACAGCAGTAAGACAATGTAATGTATAGGAAGAATCAACAGGATCTATGCATATATGAACTCACAGAAACTGAGGGGGCAGGCACAGGGCCTGCTGGCTCAGTCTAGACCAGATGGGGCCCCAGAGCTGCAAGGAGAAATAGACAGATGCCTTTATCCCTGATCCAGAAGCCATTTCTGGATTGATTGATTGATAATCTCTTGCAAATGAAAATTTAGTTTCTTCCAAGAAAGTCTTACTGTGGAAACAAACTACTCTTAAGGGTAGGCCCCATGCTCAGCAGTAGATGCCAACAGAAAATAAACATTATGGCATCTTTAGAGATCATGTCTCATAATGAAAGATCTCATATTGTCTCATCATTCCTTGGCTCTTCTGTCTTTTTCTTTTTTAAAAAATGTTTTATCATATTTTTATATATAATAAATTATTTTATATTAATACAATATTTAATAGAATATATGTAGAATATATATAATATACACATATATTCTACTTTAATTTTACCCTGAAGGTTCTTTGTATATGTATTACAGCTTCAAGTCTAGTCTTTTGATGGGCCCAGTGTGTGTCAATGAGTGGGTCTCTCTCTCTTGTACCTTCTCTTGGGGTTTTTCTTTCTGTTTATTTTGTCCAATTCTGATGTGTTAGTTTGTATTTGTGTCTTCTTATTTTATTATTGTCCCATAGAAGCCTACTTGTTTTCTAATAAGAGACAGAAAGGGGGTGGATTCGGATGGGAGGGGATGGGAGGAGGAGCTGGGAGGGATATGTGCAGGGGAAATCATAATCAGGATGTATTACATGAGGAAAAAAATGATTTTCAATAAAAGAAAAAATATGTGGGAAGACTCACAGCACAAGTTTCCCCAAGAAAAGATGAGCAGGCGAAGTGGAGAGATGGCTCCGCAGTTAAGAGCACTGGATTGCTCTTCCAGAGGACCGGAGTTCAACTCCCTCCACAGGAGGTTCACAGCCATCTGTAATTCAAGTCACAGGAGAGATCCAACCCTCTCCTCTGGCTTCCCTGGGTACCAGGCATGTGAGTGGGACACAGACATATATTCAGGCAGAGCACTGGTACATATAAAAATAAATACATATAAAAAGATGAAGACAAGTTACTCCTTTAGTTCTTTAGTGAGATTTTTACCGTAACTGGATTTAAGTGAGAGATTTTAACCTCATCACACATAGATGTATTTTTTGGCATATTTGGAACTTTCCAGAGTCCTTTTTCTTCTATGAAATGAAGATCCATAAAAAAAATGTTTCTGCAGCCACCCCAATTCTTTCCCATTTACATTGACCTTCAGGGACAATGTAGAGACTCTGTGGCAGTGTCAGAAAGAACAGGGACTCTAAATAACAGAAGTTGGAGCTGAAAATTGTCTGACTTCTTTACGGTGGTTCTCAACCTATGCGTCACAACTCTTTTCCAGGAGTCACCTGAGACCATCAGAAAACATAGATATTTACATTACAATTCATTATAGTTAGTAGCAAAGCAGTTATGAAGTAGTAATGAAGATAATTTTTTGGTTGGGGGAGGTCTCCACAACACGAGGCACTGTATTAAAGGGCCTCAGCGCAGCCGCAGCATTAAGAATGTTGAGAACCTTGGGGGAGGGGGGAGGCAAGGGGTGTTTTTTTTTGTGTTTTTTTTTGGGGGGGGGAGGGGAAACTGGGAAAGGAGAAATCATATGACATGTAAATAAAGAAAATATCTAAAAAAATACAATAAAATAAGATTATAAAAACATAAAAAATGTAAAAGCTTTATAAAAAAAAAAAAGAAGAAGAAGAATGTTGAGAACCACAGCAAACACGGAGGGCTGATTCTCATCAGATATCCTTTTGCTTTTCTTTTGCATATTGTCTGAGAGCATCTTTACTGTGGGCATAAAAAGTTACCATAGCTACTATCCAGGCAGGACCGCTTTCGATCTCCTGCTTTAAATTCTCAACACACAGTAAAACAGACAACATGAAAAGGTTTTTTTGGTCTTTTTTTTCTATAGAAGTGTTTACAAACATAATCATCACCATTTACCACCCACCAGAACAAAACCACTTATTTTTGTATGGTACATTTTTAGACTCCCATTGTCTAGCAGGAAATAATGCAAAAGGAAAATTGGGAGCTGATCCCTCCTTGCCTGGGCAGTGTTACCTGCTCCTTGGGGACTCTAAGCCTGGTGTCTGGCTTTGTTACCTCTCCAATGGCTTTTTTCACATCAGAACTATTCTCTGACTGTCAAACTGTTAATCTTTATTACTCTATGTGAAGTCTTAGGACCCCTTAGCTGATATTACAGTTGAGAAAAGGCTCGGTCTTAGCCAACATTATTGGTATGCCTGGCTTTTTGTTAGCAGCAAAACAGAAAGTGCAAGGAAATTTGGGACTCGTCTCAATCCCCACATTATTTTTGCCTCAATCTGCACAGCCATCTCCTCTTCCACCTATCCGTAAATTCAATACTCAAGTGTCAACTAGTAGCCCCTTTGCTGAACATTGTGCTGCCAAGCTTTTTTTAAAAACTTAAGCATCGTTTTGAAAAATGCTTAGTTTAATATGAGGCATTGATTTCTGTAGTCAGTAGAAGATACAGTGATGTACAGGAAATGATATCCTAGAATAAGTTCAATTCAAATAGATCTAGATAATGGGTTCTACTTATCACTGCACTGCAATGAGTTGTAGTTACATGTGGTTGTGGAGATGGATACAGTTGATAGAACACTGACTGTATAAGTGTGAGAACCAGAGTTCAGCTCTCCAGCATCCACATAAAAGCCAGGTGCAGTGGTTTATGCCTGCAACCCACTGCTGGCCAAGCGGAGGCAGGTAGATCCCTGAAGCTTGCTGAGAAGCCAGTCAGTGAGAGACTTTGTCTCAGAAGATAAGATGGATAGTGATTGAGGATGACACCTGGTTTTGACTTTGGCCTACACACACACACACACACACACACACACACACACACACACATTTATAGAGAGAGAGTGAGAGAGAAAGAGAAAGAGAGAGAGAGAGACACATACAGAGAAATCTAATTTAATTTGATAAATGATCAATTTTGTAATTAGTGGTTTACAGCTTTTTGGTGAAGGAATTGATCAAGCCTCATGTAGCTTTCTGCAATATATTCGTTTTCACTTGAAAATCACTGATCTACCTGGCTAGTTAGCTCTAATTGTCAACTAGTCACAACCTAGAATCACATGGGAAGAGAGTCTCAGAGAGAGGCTGTTTATATTGTGTCGCATTGCATCGTGGGCTTATCTGTTGGGGATTGTGTTGATCAAGTGAACTGATATGAGAGTCCCCATCCCAATGGTGAGTGTCCCATTCCCTATGCAGGGGCTCTTGAGCTCCTGAAATCAAGATGAGCACAAAAAAAAGCAAGCCTGCTTGTATCTGTTTCCCCCTGCATTTGACTCTGGATATGTTGTGACTAGCTGCTTGAAGGTCCTGCCTTGAACTATAACCTGGAATTGGGGACTGAAATAAACCCCTGCCTCCTATAAGTTAGGTTGCTCTCTGTCATATAGTATTTTGTCACAGCAACAGAAATGAAACCAGAACCCTGGCATAGTAGATAAAACATGTCCAGAGCACAAAGTCCAAGAGTCTTGATTGTTTGCCATGGTTCCTTAGGGAATAAAAGACATTTTTAGTTCTTTGATCTGGTGATATTAGGGAGGTTGGATTTCTCAGTTTGTCCAGTGAGGGAAGTAGGGGGAGGTCTAGAAGGCCCTGTGGGAGAGTGATAACCCAATATCATCAGATAAGGAGGTCCAAATAGGACTGCATAAAAGCATTCCTCCCGTGTTCTGAGAGCATCTGAAAGCAGCCTGTGGCCATGTTTTCCTTGGCAGTTGAGGATAGCCATAATTAGCCAGAGGGTGGTGAAAATGTGAAGCACCCACAGAGCTTGCATTTAGGGAGTTATAGCTGTTTGGCATGGTGACTTTCCCTTCTTGTGTGTTTTTGCTATTGAGGTTATTTTTTAACCTAGTAAATTTGCTTTGGTTGTGTTGTTTACTTAGCTTCTATGAAGGGTCAAGATTAAACCCAGATGTTCTCTCTCTCTCTCTCTCTCTCTCTCTGTCTCTCTCTTTTGATTTGCTTATTGCAGAAGACTTGGAAGAGGCCTATGACCTTTTACAAAAGAGAATGGCCTCACTTGGATTTGTTGTCAGGCCCCTTCTCTCTGGGATGTGGGTACACAGCAGTAAGATGGGGGCGGGGGGGGGTAAGGATTGATGGTGAGGAATACCATCACCGATGTTATATATCCCTCTGATTGGCTGCCAGATGACCTATTAGATAGAGAGATCGGAAAGTGAATGTATGTTCTCAAGTCTCTGATGCTAGACCCACTGGGTCTCCTTCCTGCAGAAGAAGAAAAGACTAGCCCAGACTTTCAGAGGCCAAGAGGGTTGGTCTCAGTGACAAGTAATGTCTAATTTCATGCTGTCTCTTTCTTTTGTGCTCTACAAATAGAACATGCTTTAATTAATCTAAAAAACTAAGACCGTACCCTGCCTACATCGGGTTATGTTGAAATCTCTGGAACTGAAACCATTTTTACCGTAAGAGAGATTGTTAATAGATATTGTTAATTCTGGGTTCCAGGAGGAGCTCAGTAATGGTTTTAATTAAATCATTTAAAGAATCATTTCAATATTTTAGTATATATGTGAATCCATACATACTGATCTTTTCCTTCCGTCACCTTTAGGAAATCATCCATTCTGTTTAAATGCAGTGAGAAGTCCATTTATCTGGTCTGCTACATCAATTCCCTGATTCTGGTTCTACAGCCAAATTAGATGGAGTTCATGGGTCAATTTCTAGCCTCAGAAACATGAAGACTATAGGGCTGGGAAGATGGCTCAGTTCATAAAGTGCTTTCCTTATAGGAATGACAACCTGAGGTCAGATTCCTAGAACTTACCAAAAAAAAAAAAAAAAAAAAAAAAAAAAGCAAAGCTAAGCATGGCTTGTTAGCCTCGGATGGCTTGTTAGCCTCGGAGGCAGATACAGGGGCATCCCTCTCTGACTTTCTGGCCAACCCACCTAGCTCAATAGGTGAACCTGCAAGTCAATAAGAGACCCCCATCTCAAACAAAAGGAGGAATTCATTTGAGGAAAGATGGCTGTGATTTCTCTCTGGTCCCCTTATGTATGTATCCACACACGTGTACATGCCCCCAACACACAAATACATATACACATGCAAAAGAAAATATGAAAAAGGTGCATATGGATCACGATAATAATAAAAGCAATTGGTATGCCATTATTGTTTAAAAGAGAAAGAAGGGGCGTTTTAAGCAGAGAAAGCGGTCTCATCCGACTATAATACTGTTTATTAAAGCAGCACTTTGAGAGCTTTTCATATAACATAGCTATGCTTATAATAGTTACAACAAAAGATAATACTCTTCACACAGAGCTCTTTCCTCAGGTGGAAACCCTTGACAGGTAGGGTAAATGGATGTAGTCTTTGGAGTTTTTATGCCTGCACTAACTCAGAACACGGCACATGTCTGGACCACTGAATTCCCTGTCCAGTTAAACAGACATCTGTCTAAGCTTTCCTACCATGTGGCCGAGAGGAAATTGTTTTAGGAATTTCAGTTACTATATCATGTCTGTCTGTCTGTTTAATACTTCAAAATTAACTTCCCATGTGTGCTTAGTGGGAATACAGCTTGATTTTAAGTCTTGAGGGTCTGTTGGTTTATTAAGATAGCCAGGCCTTTTCATAGCAATGACAAGATCTTCATGTCATTAAAAATACCTGCAGATGTGGTTTTTTTTTTGGGGGGGGGGAGGGAAGTGTTTTGAGACAGGGTTTCTCTGTGTAGTTCTGGCTGTCCTGGAATTTACTCTGTAGATCAGGCTGGACTTGAACTTAGAGATCCACCTGCCTCTGCCTCCCAAGTGCTAGGATTAAAGGCGTATACACCTGGCTAAAAAGAAATCTGTGCTTTAAGAAGAGAGTAAATGGTTTTGTTTGTCTGTTTTTCCCCCACCAATCTGATGCTCACATTTCCCCCCACACATATGGAGACACTCAGGTTCCTAGCACAGGGTGAGCTTTAGTTTGTACCATTTCTGAGCCATCACAGAGCTCCAGTGTTTTGTGACACTCCAAAGTGTCACACTCCCAAAGTGGACAAGAAAGTCTGTATGCCAGACTATCTGATCCAGCCAGAAGGGAAGAGAATAGATTTGTTCTGCATCACTTTCAGTGACTGTTTTATGGCTGTCAGGACCAAAATGATGAAAGTCAAGTGCCCCACGCAATTATGTTTTCTGAATCCTTTCCTTTGCCTGTGCTTATAAACAACACTTATGTAACTAGATGGAGCATTCCATTCTCTGCACGTTGCGGAGGTCTCAGAGGTGAACATGAACATAATAGATGTGGACCGGAGAGAAAACTAGAACAATAAACATTTTAATTTATTTTATAACTTATTTTAAAGATATTTAAACTTTAAAAAAGTGAGATAGGGTCTCTTGTATCTCAGCTCGTCTTGGATTCCTTATCCTCCTGCTTTATTACTCAAGTAATGGGAAGATGTGAGTCACCACACCCAATTTAAAAGGTACCAGAGGATCAAAGTTATCTTTTGTGTACGCTAGGCAAGCATGCCACCAACCAAGCTCACTCCCTAGTCCACAGGACTCTTAAACATGCTTAAAACTAAAAAGAATAAAACACAAAAGTGATCATGTGGAATTATGTTTATACCAACCATTATTCTCTTCAAAGAAAGTTCCATACAGGTCAAAGAGGGATGCCGTTTCAAGATCCTCCTTTGGAACAAGCACACTCTTGGGAGATAAGTCAAGGATTAGTGAAGAAGCATGCTGGGCCAGCTTCTGCCCTCAGCTCGCCACCAGTGATGGTTCTCATTGGGGAAGCTGGCCTGATGTTTCGAGTCATTACTATGTACAAGTAAATGGGAAGCCAACGTGTCCAGTCAATTAACTGGGCTGTAAGTGTCTGAAGCATAAAAACATAGAATCTTAGATTGGGATGGAAAGCATGGCCCCCAACAACCGAATCTTTCCAAAGCACCATGAGTTGAGTTTTAATGCCTCCTTAGAGCCTGACCTCTGCTTAGCGGCCCTTATCAGCTGGTATAAGTTCACAGAGCTGCCACCGTGGGCAGACACAGTGCCAACTGCATTTTCCTGCAGTAGCTCTGCTGACAGACTTCTGTTCATGTGTTTCCAAATTTGGGGGAGAGTGTATAGATTCTGGCAAGGCAGTTTGGAAGAGTTAGCAGCAGCATTTTGGGGCATTATAATGAAAACAGCACACGTTGCTCATTTAGTCACACACCAACTGTTTATTAAGCTTTTCCAATGCTACTCAAGACAGGGTTGTCATAAGAGGCCTGTTTGAAGGTAATGTGCTGTCCAAGGCTTGAATGAGAATTCCTTGGAAGAACTTAGTATACAAGAACTTAGAGAAAGGAATGGTCTAGATTGACATAGGGTATGGTAGGGGGTAGTTTTAATGGACATTTTTTTTTTTTTAAGAAATGGAAAATTATTTTCTTTTTTTTAATGTTCAAATTTTTTATTAGATATTTTCTTTATTTACATGTCATATGATTTCTCCTTCCCAGTTTCCCCTCCAAAAACAAACAAACAAACAAACAAACAAAAACAACAAGAACAAACCCCTGTTGCCTCCTCCCTCCCCATGCTTGCCACCCCACCTTCTCTCACTTATTGGCCCTGGCATTCCCCTACACCGGGGCACAGAACCTTCACAGGGCCAAGGGCCTCTCCTTCCATTGATGATCGACTTTGCAATCCTCTACTATACACATGCTGCCAGAACAATCAGTCCCACCATGTATAGTCCTTAGTTGGTGGTTGAGTCCCTGGGAGCTCTGAGGGTACTAGTTAGTTCATATTGTTGTTCGTCCTAAGGGGCTGCAAACCCTTCAGGTCCTTTGGTTTTAATGGACAATTGAAAGATACTTTATAACAAGTTTTCTGAAAAGTTCCACAATTTAAATACCTCTCATTTGCAGTAAATGGAATCTTTGCATCAAACACATGTTCTCTAGGGGTTTCATGAGTTTCTTGGGTATCAGGTTTATAGGGCCTGACTTTCACTCTAATCCATCTCTCAAAAGAAGGATCATCACAAGGAGGCTCTTCACATGTCTTAAACAGAGATCTTTATCTTTCTCGCTTCTTGGCTGTGTCTTATTTTATCCCGTTGGGTTACTCACACTCTATTGTCTGACCACACCTGGCTAATGTGTGACCCTGGGCTGGCTGCTCAGCACTGCTCCTTCAGAGATGTGTACTCCCTCTTGTCTGGCATCTACTCTGTGTATGAAATAGTTCCAACGCTGCACACCGACAGAATGATAATCGTGGTTTTCTGGTAAATTTCGTTTCAACAAAATGGAATATACAGTAGATTTCCTAGAAGTTATGCTTCAGGCAATGATTCTTCACTTTGCTGCAGCCCCTCTACAATCCAACTAAATAAAATCCATTGAACAGAATGGGGGCGGGGAGTGAAGAGCGGATGGTTTCCTAATCTGAAATATTGGGTGCCTGAAAAGGCTGATTCGTTCTTTAATAAAGATACCAAACACACAATTAATAATACAGTTGTCCTTTGACATCTGTAGAGAATTGCTTCCAGCCGTCCATGCACACAACCTTAATTTGCAGATCAACAACACCTAATGTACAAAATCCCATAATATCTGCATACAACTATGCAGATCTTCCTGTATACCTTGAATTACCCTCACATTACTTGTAAGACCTTGGGAAATGCCAATGCTGCGTGAATAGTGGTTGTACCACATTGCTTAGGGAGTAATAACAAGAATAAATAATATGTGTCCTTTACAGATGCAACCCCATACACATAAGTGTTGCAGTATATTTGATCACACTGTGAACCCCTGATTGTATTGTTTACTGGAAAAACCTGTTTCTAGTTGTGGTGTAGTTCAGCCTTAGCACACAGTTTTAATCCCTCTGGCTGGAATACCCACCCTTAATATTAATCCCTTTTAATCGCAAACAATGAAGGTAAAGTTAGTTTGTAGAAGGAAGCACCCATGTTTGAAAGTGATGTCTAATTGAGAGGCAGACAAAGTGGCAAATCAGAGAAAGATTTGACAGAATAGGATACTCTCAACTCTCACAAAAACAGAGAGGAAAGAGATGCTGTTTAAGAGAGAGCAGCACAGAGAAGGGGGGAGAGAGGGCAGTTTTACTAGGACAGTTGTACAGAGATAGGTTGCAGAGAGAGAACAAACTAGACACAAAGATAGAACAAGCTAGAGAATGAAGAAGAGCTACAAGATTAGAACATATTGCCAAAGCTAGTATGAGGAGCAATTCAGGAGAAGCCAAGAGAAGCCAGATTGAATCAGAGTGAAAAGAAGTTTTGAGCAGAACAGCTGAGTTCATTCAGAACAAGAAAGAGTGAGCTTATTCATCAGCAAGTCTCAGAGGCTGAAAACATTCTAAGTCTAGATGAGATTGTACAGAGGCTAGAAGCTTCCAGGACTAGGCCTAGCAGCCAGAGGCAGTGAGCCTCTGAGATGACAATTAAATCAGGAGAATAAAAGATAACATTTATACAAAACCACATGATACAAGTCAGCAATGATTGAATAGTATGGATCAGTGATTGATTGAACCTTTTCATAGGATCCCACAGAACAAAATGGCTGTCTATGGAAGGCCTGACATGAGAGAGACTTCTAAAGAGAGATTTCTAGAGGCTTCTAGATTCTCCATGCGACAGTGACAAGGACATTCTGTATAAGTAAACTGAGATAGAGGACACGCTGCAAGGGCTGAGTGAATGAATGTGACTGTCTCTGGCATGCCTGTACCACATCTAGCCAGGAGCCTAAGCAATAAGGCGGGAGTGAGAAACATCAAAAAGTACCTCGGGAAAGATCTCTGGCACTCCGTTAACAGGGAGACAGAACACATGTTAGCATTCTGGGGTAGGGAGTTGGGAGAAGCAGAGTCACGTTGACAAAAGTATTCTTCGTCTACAGCAAAGCCAGTGAGCGTTGTCTTGTTCAATAAGGGAAGAAAAAAAAAAAAAAAAAAAAAACAGAATAATTTCAGAACATACAGGAGGGTTGTGAAATTTTGGCTAAACAAACATACTTTGCCTTTTGTGAAATATACAAAAACATTTAAGTTTGATATCAAGCGTACACTGTACTATGCTGGATGTTTCAGAAGAAGAGAGAATTCGTCTCTGGGGTTTTTCAGGTGCCTTAAATAGTTGGTTCACAAAAATAATCACCTTTTACAAAGTTACTAGGAATAAGAAATCAGTGTTAAAGGAAACTAGGCCCTATCGCTCTATTAACTGAAGGATGTATTTACATACTCGACAGTGTGCCCATACTAGTAAGCCAACAGATGGAGCAATCTGACGAAGATATACTACAAACAATGCTTCTACGAAACTGCTAAACTGTCCACTTTCAATCTGAGCTGATGTTTCAAGTGGACATCGTAACTTATGCTTGTTGAGAATGCCCTAGCAGATCATCATCACAAACTTCCTTCGGCATCTCTGAATGTCCCTCAGCAATGGTGACACGTGAATAGGATTTTTGTTTCACTCAAAGTGTCAGACACTGGGGCTGGTGCGATGCTCAGCGAGTGAAGAGTTTGTTACACAACCGTGAGCCCCTGAGTTTGATCTCCAGGCCCATAGTAAAAAGCTGGACCTGGTGGCACTTGCTTGTAACCAGAGCTGGGAAGGAAGAGGCAGGGGAATGCCTATGAAAGGCTCAGTAGTCAATCTAGCTGAATCAACAAAAGTCCCAGGTTGAAGTGACAGACTCTTATCTAAAAAATAAGGTTTAGAACTCCCAGGGTTGACCTCTGGCCTCCACACACAGGTACGCACATGTGCCCATACACCGCATAAACATGTGCACCCATAAATACAATCACATACATACCTTTATTATGTAAGTAAATAAACACAAAGTATCAAATATTAATGGTGAAATGAACAGATGCATAAAAATGTCCCTATAGACTTCTTGGACTAAAAACAAAGCACAAAACACTTATCCAGTACTACTTTTGTGCCCGTTAGCATTGTAGTTGATTGACCTGTATCTCTTTGTGTTTTTGGAAATTATTTTCTAATAAGAGGATGAAGGATTTTTCACTTTAATCTATTTACTAAAGCTACCACAGAAGATAAGACTGTAAATTTAACAGGATCATGTTAAATGCCTTGGTATACAATAATTTTTAGGTTATTAGTTTTCTTCCCAGATAGACAAATCTATTAATAGGTTGTTTCTTTATTCTGCACATCTCCCATAATCCTATGAAATAGCTCAAAATGCCTATAATCTCTCCTGAAAGGACTGAAGTGCACACATCTGAATCTCCATAATTTCCTGACTTTGATCTTGCAGTCTCCTATCCCAATAGCTCCTAGTTTGCTATGTGGCAGTAGAGGGTTATGACGGCCTGAGGATGCTTCGGGGAGAGGGTACTCCCAGGGGTCCAGGGGGATGAAGGCTTTACACATCAGTGGTCCCATCTTCAGTGCACATCAGTGGTCCCACTTGTCTTTTGTAGATGAAGAATAGGGAAGAAAGGAGGAAAGTGAGTCATCTCAGAAACATCTTTAAAAATCTTCACGCTTCTTTGTCCATACTGCTTTATCAGAGCTGCAGAAGGAGGAAACCAGGCATGTGTTTCAAAACAGCTTATCTGAAAAGTCTTATACAACCACTCCCCTTCCCTTCCACTCCTCCTCCTCTCCCTCCCCTCCCCCTCTTTC
>JADRCD010162844.1:0-26833 GCA_019843815.1 Montemys delectorum
GGTTCCCGTTCCCGTAGAAATCCCATCTACTCTGTCATTATTCAGACTGAAAAGAGATTTTGGAATAACTGCAGCCATTATAACAGCGATCTCTGTCACCACGGTTGCAGCTACTGCCGTTGGGATTGCCATGTCTACCTCAGTCCAAACAGGCACAGTTTTAAATCAACTATCTGCAACGGTGGCAGACGCAGTCGACCATCATACTTCTGCTAGTGCCCAATTAAAAGGCGGGATGATGGTGGTCAATCAGTGCATTGATTTAATAGAAGAAAAATTGGATATTCTTTTCCCATTAGCCCAATTTGGTTGCGAAAGAAGGTTGGGCGCCCTGTGCATTACCAGTGTGCAGTATGATAATTACACACAGGCAGCTAACTTGTCTAGAAAATTATCTTTATATCTTGCAGGGAATTGGTCGGAGGGATTTGATGAGACCCTTGAATCATTGCGAGCAGCAGTAGTAGCCATCAACTCGACACGAGTGGATCTATCACTGACTGAAGACTCTCCTCTTGGATTTCTTCAGCCTTTTCTTTCTTTAAGGAATGGGTGGGGATTGGCCTGTTTAGTGTTGCCTTGTGTGCTGGCTTAGTGTTTCTCTGGATGGTTTGCAAGCTCAGAGCCCAATCAAAACATGACAAGGTAGTAATTGCCCAAGCACTCGCTGCGCTAGAGCAAGGAGCCTCTCCCGATATTTGGCTCAGCATGTTAAGAACAAAATAAACACTCAAAGGCTAATGGTCAGCGAGACTTAGCTCTTGCACCCCGTGGGGTCTTATCCCATTGCACACGGGAGAGTGAGTCAAACTGCCATATATCCTCGAGGCCCGCTGCCTTTGGCCCCTCACGACGGGATTAGGCTGATGCCATAAACCAGGAGCACACCAATGAGTAGTGATCCAAAGGATCCCACCGATCTCTTGGTGCTGGTAATGGACAGCACATCAGCTAGCCTAAGACACGGGGCATTGGCCAGAGCCTATCATTTAAAACAAAAAGGGGGTGATGTAGAGAGCCGCACCCGAGCCGGCAGCCTCCATTACAAGATGGCACTGGCATCCGGTTTCTTCTCCCCGTAACACATAGTCTGCGCATGTGCTAGGGCCAAAACGCGCCAAGTCACAGCCTATCCCGAGGCGTCTCATGAGGTAATGAGCAAACAGCCAATCAGAGATGAACACGCCGCTCCAGGGTGTATATAAGCAGTGCATTCTCCATGGCTCGCTCTCTCCTCGCCACATGGTAATAAAGGTTTGCTGCAGAAGGATCCTGTGTGTGTGTCCGTGTATTCCTGCTGGCAGGAAAATAGCGCGGGCCACACTTGTCTTTCCATCTTTCTTTAATAAATATAGATTTACACACTGTTTTCTTCTTACATGATACAATCTTGCAAATCTAACATATGATGGTAAAATTGTCACCCTTAAATGTTTAGTACTTAGTAAAAAGGAAAACCACATTGTCAATCAGTGTTCATATAGTTTCATAGAATCAAATAGGTTTTGAAGACATTTCTCATCTGTTTTCTAGTTTCTGTAGTCATGAAGAAGAGAACAAGACACTCTTCCATTGCTTACCTTTTAAAGGAACCAATGGTGCTCTATAATGTGACCAGAGCTTCAACTATGCCTCAGAAGCTTTGTGATGAACATGTTCAAAGGTTTCATTTTAGATGAGTGAAACTTATCTAATGTACGCAGATATCTGAGTCTTCGCAAATAATTAGCAAAGGGTATTCTCCTGGTTACAGTTTTATGTGAATGTTTCTGATTTCTAATTATAGGTTATACATAGAACATGTTGATGGCAAAGTTATAAATCATAGTAAGTGGAGCCTGATGGTGTTGGACAGCTCATGATGTTAATCCCATCACTTCGGAGGCAACTGCAAGTGGATCTCTGAAATAGAGGCCAGCCTACATAGAGAGTCCAGAAAGCCAGGAATGAAGTAGAAGTTTCTGGTAGTGTCATGTGATGCAGACTCACATGGTATTGCGCTGAGGCAAGATCCATGGGAGGACATGTGATGCTTGGAGAAATTATAAATAGGACTCTACAGGCAGTATAGGACTCTATACAAGCTAGCATGCTTGCATAGCTAGTCTTGAAATGCTTGGTTTGTTCTTCATCTTCACTTTGTTGAGAGCACTGCAGAGAACTTCTGGCTTCTAGGCGGGTTCTGATTGCTTCCACTAACTTGAGCTGCTTGTGTGGAGGGATCTTGACACCACTACCGACTTGTGTTTAGTATCCTGGCACTACTGAACTGGACAGCTGGTATCCTGACAGATTGGAATCACCCTCAAAGAAGTACTTCTAAATATTTATGTGTAAATAGGTACACATCCCTTTGTCCTATTTACCACCTTCTCTTCTCTACCTCTGGAGGGTGGGCTAGAAGGGGGGGGGTCAAAGTGATTGAGAACCCTTCTTTTTTTTATTAGATATTTTCTTTATTTACATGTAAATTTCTCCTTCCCCAGTTTCCCCTCCAAAAAACAAACAAACAAACAAAAAGAACAAGAACAAACCCCTGTTGCCTCCCCCCTCCCCATGCCTGCCACCCCACCCTCTCTCACTTATTGGCCCTGGCACTCCCCTACACGGGGGCACAAAACCCTCACAAGGACCTTTCCTCCTATTGATGATGGAATTTGCAATCCTCTACTATACACATGCTGCCAGAACATTCAGTCCCACCATGTATTCTTTACTGATGAACACCAAATGGCTGAGAAGCACCTAAAGAAATGTTCAACATCCTTAGTCATCAGGGAAATGCAAATCAAAACAACTCTGAGATTCCACCTCACACCAGTCAGATTGGCTAGGATAAAAGACTCAGGTGACAGCAGATGCTGGAGAGGTTGTGGAGAAAGAGGAACACTCCTTCATTGCTGGTGGGATTGCAAACTGGTACAACCACTCTGGAAATCAGTGTGGCGGTTCCTCCGGAAATTGGACATAGTTCTATCAGAGGACCCAGCTGTACCACTCCTGGGCTTACACAAAGGAGTGTAAGCTATTAAAAACAATGAGAACCCTTCTTAATAGTAAGTTTAGAAAAATCTGTGCCTACACAGGGTTACAGAGAAAATAAAAAAAGAATATAAAAAAGAAAGATGTACTTGTGGTCCATAAAGTTTAGCAGTTGAGCAAGGATAATGAAGCAACATGAAGAGAAGTTAAAAGGTAAGATGGCCTTCTAAGTAAATCACGCTATTGAAATAAAGGACTTATTGCTTATGTCAAAACAACTATTTTTTTAAAAGTATATTATTACATCTGGTGTCAGATAAAGGAAAACCGTAAGACTAGAATTTTTTTTTCTCAAAGAAACTGGAGATAAAGCGTCCCATTCATGTACCCTATGTTGTTTTGAACTGAAAAGAGGAATCCTATTAGATAAGGTCATAAGATATAAAAGCATACACACCATCATGAGAACACTAGCAGAATAACATGATAGAAGTACCTGGATAAAACTTAGGATTAAAGACAGGTTAAAAGATGAAACTTCAGCCTACTACGGCTTGGAGGAATTTAATGCCTCTTATAAATGAGAATATTTCACAACTATATATTTATGAAAAGCACATTTATTAAAATGCTCATCATTTTATATTTTCAGTTTTTCATTTTTTGTTGTTGAACATATAATGCATATAATGCATTTATTAATTAACCTTTTGTAAGTCTATCAACATGCTATTGGGAATTTAATATTAAATGTCATACTTACATACTAGATACATTAATTAGAAACAAGTTTTGTGTGATCACTGTTTTCTCTTATAGTGCTAACAAGGCCCGAAACAGTATAATGAAATAACTTTAAGTAATTTGGTATTCTTTGTTTTCCTGTAGTTCTTTAAGGGATTTTTGTGTTTCCTCTTTAGGAGCTTCTAGCTCTTTACCTGTGTTCTCCTGTATTTCTTTGAGGGTGCTATTTATGTCTTTCTTTTCTTTTTTTTTTTTTTTTTTTTTTTAAGTTTTTTTTTTTTTTTTTTGTAAGTACCCTGTAGCTGTCTTCAGACACTCTAGAAGAGAGTGTCAGATCTCGTTACAGATGGTTGTGAGCCACCATGTGGTTGCTGGGATTTGAACTCAGGACCTTCAGAAGAGCAGTCAGTGCTCTTAACCGCTGAGCCATCTCACCAGCCCTATTTATGTCTTTCTTAAAGTCCTGTATCATCATTATGATAAGTGATTTTAGATCTAAATCTTGCTTTTCCAGTGTGATGGTGTGTCCAGGACTTGCTATGGTGGGAGAATTGGGGGGAGGGGCCTTTGTGGCCAACAGGTTTCTGAAACTGGCTCGTCTGCACTCTTGTCCATTACAGAGGTTTTCCATGCCCTTCCAGATGAAGGTTACACAGTATACATTCCCACCGATACGTTTTTACTAAATGCTTCTTTGTTTTCCTTAATTCTAAAATTCTCCAGCCCTACATTAGAGTTCAATAAATACTTGACTGAGAAAAGAAATTACATTTCAGTGAAATTTAAGCTGAAAGTGTTATAGTATAATCTTCCCTTATTTGTTAATTATATTAGTCTTTGAGTGGATCCGTCCCGCAGCTCCACTGGGGTCTGTGTTTGCTTCAGCGGGAAGCTAGATAAGGACCTGTAAAATGAAACAGTCGAAAGAACAAAGAGACATGGACGCCAAGGAGGTTTCTATCAAGGCATCTTTTTACTTGGGGAGATTGTGAAAATTTATAGGCAGGCAATATTGAAACCGAAAATCTCCAGGCACAAGGTATATGCATAACGTAAACAAGGCAGCAGACAAGAGACACCAAACTCTGGAAACTCAAAGTCCTCAGGCAAATAGGCAAGTCAGAATCTAGGTGTAACTTCCAGCTGCTGCCTTCAAAGGCGGACTGCAGTGTAGCAGGCCATTGTTTAGTCCCAGCAGGTGGCTGCCTCTAGGCTGAGCCTGTCAGCTCTGCCTCAGAGCTGAGGCGGGTGGGGTGGGGGGACAGTGCTGAGATAATCTGTAATGATGGTAGCTATTCTGACATAACTGGGTCTAATTTTTTTTCACAGGTAGGCCACAGGCCTGGTACATGAGTCTAACACCTGAGTTAAGAATACTTTGGCTATGCCTTTACCCTCATCCATATAAAGTGGAAAGGCTTAGTCACATCAGGCAACTCTAAGGCAAGAGACATCAACCAAGATTATTTGAGTTCATTGAAAGAGTACTTTTCACTATCAATAGGAAAAAATGTCAACCCACAGATTAGGAAAAGATCTTTAACAACCCCACATTCAATAGAGGGCTAACATCGAAAATATATGAAGAACTCAATAAGTTAGACTCCAGAGAACCAAATAATCCTATTAAAAATGGGGGGGGGGGGGAAGAAACCTAAAATGAATTCTCAACTGAGGAATCTCAAATGGCTGAAAAGCACTTAAAGAAATTTTCAACATCCTTAGTCATTAGGGAAATGAAAATCAAAACAACACTGAGAAGCTGTCTTAGTCAGGGTTTCTATTCTTGCACAAACATCATGACCAAGAAGCAAGTTGGGGAGGAAAGGGTTTATTTAGCTTACTTCCACATGGCTGTTGATCACCAGAGGAAGTCAGGACTGGAACTCAAGCAGGTCAGGAAGCAGGAGCTGATGCAGAGGCCATGGAGGGATGTTACTTACTGGCTTGCTTCTCCTGGCTTGCTCAGCCTGCTCTCTTATAGAACCCAAGACTTCCAGCCCAGGGATGGCACCACCCCTTTGATCACTAATTGAGAAAATGCCCCACAGCTGGATCTCATAGAGGCATTTTCCCAATTGAAGCTCACTTTTCTGTGATAACTTCAGCCTGTGTCAAGTTGACACACAAAACTAGCCAGTACAGAAGCCATGTTACAATAGTCAGAATGGCTAAGATCAAAAACTCAAGTGACAGCACATGCTTGCAATGATGTGGAGAAAGAGGAACACTCCTCTATTGTTAGTGGGATTGCAAGCTGGTATAACCACTCTGGAAATCAGTTTGGCAGTTCCTCAGAAAATTGGACATAGTTTTACCTAAAGACCAAGCTATACCACTCCTGGGCCTATGCCCACAAAATGCTCCAACATATAACAAGCACACATGCACCACTATGTTCATAGCAGACTTATTTATAAGATCCAGAAGCTGGAAACAACCCAGATGTCCCTCAAAGGAGGAATGGATATAGAAAATATGGTATATTTATACGATGGAGTACAACTCTTTTCTCTGGAACCATTCAAAATTTGTTATACCATATTGGACCTTAAAGATGTTTTCTTCAATTTACCCCTAGCACTTAAGAGCCAGCTGCTATTTGCCCTTGAATGGCTCGATCCTGAAGAAGGATTTAATGGACAACTTACTTGGACTTGACTACCCCAAGAACTCAAGAATTCACCTACTACTTTTGATGAGGCTATACATGAGGAACTGAAGGAGAACTGGCAGGAACACCTATAAAGCACCCTTCTACAATATCATTAAAGTAATACAGAGAAAAATCAGCAAGATAGATATACCCTTAGCCAAACTAACTAAAAGACTAAAAGACATTGTCCATTAACAAAATCTCAAATGAAAAATGAGACAAAACAACAGATTTTCAGAATAGTTTCTTTTCAGGTCTCTGTCAACCACCTTTGGCCTCACTTCACAATGTAGCCCAAGTATGTTACCTTTTTGTTGATATAGCTGTACCTTTTTTGCTGATGCTCAACACCCCAGATCACCTAGAGCTGCCAGTAAGTCTTCTGTGCTTTGCTGGCATTCTTCCAGGGTCTCCAAGAGTACTTAAGAAAATTAAAAGTCAATACAATTCTCCCCCCAAAAATAGAACAGGGCTAGATGGTTTTAGTGAAGAATTATACCAGACATTCAAAAAAGAGCTATTACTAATGCTCCTCAAAATAGTCCATAAAATAGAAACAGAAGAAACACTGACTAATTCACTCTATAAAGCCAGTTACCCTAACACCTAAACCACACAATGGCTCAACAAAGTGAGAAAATATCAGACTAATTTCTCTGAAGAACATTGTTTTTTAGATGCTAAAAAAAAGCTTTGACAAAATTCAAAACTTTTGAAGAGTTTTGAGTACAGATACAAGGTAAAGACTAAACATAATAAAAGCAATATGCAACAAACCCATAGCCAACATCAAGCCAAATGAAAAGAAACTTAAGACAATTGCACTAAGATCAGGGGCAAAACAAACCTGCCCACTCTCTCCCTATCTATTCAATATAGTACTTAATTCCCTAGCTGGAACAATAAGACAACGAAAGAAAATCAAGGAGATAAAAATTGGAGAGAAAGAAGTCAAGGCATCACTCTTCACAGATGATATTATAGTATACACAGGCAATCCCTAACCTTCTACCAGAGAACTCCTACAGCTGATAAACGTCTTCAGCAAAGTAGCTGGATGCAAAACTAAAAGAGGTTATAGCCCTTCTTCATATAAATGATAAATGAACTGAGACAGAAATTAAGGAAAAAACACCCACCACAATAGCCACAATAATATAAAATATCTTGGTGTAACTCTAACCAAGCAAGTGAAAGATCTATATGACAAGAAAATCAACTCCCTGAAGAAAGAAATTAAAGAAGATATCAGAATATGAAAAGATCTCCCATGCTCATGGATTGATAGGATTAACATAGTGAAAATGGTCATCTTACCAAAAACAATCTACAGAATCAATGCAATTCCCCTCAAAATTCCAACACAGTTTTTACAGAGCATGAAAGAGTAATTCTCTACTTCGCACAGGGAAAAACAAAAAACCCTGGATAGCTAAAACAATCCTGAACAATAAAATCTGCATCCCTGATGTAAAACTGTACTACAGAGTAATAGTGATTTTTAAAACTGCATGGCATTGGTTTTCTTTTTTTTTTTTTAAATACTTTGGGTATGTCTAAAACTGTGGTTTTCTTTTTTTTTAAATACTTTGGGTATGTCTATGGCAGGCATATTTGTAGACCATCCAGGGCTACATAGTTAGACCTTGTCTCAAATATATATATTTGATATGTAATATATAATAACATTATAATATACACTTAATGTTATTAGGAATGTAAATTTTATACTGAATGTCTGCTGAACCTGTGTAAATAATTTTATGATATTTGCCTTTATAACCCACCCCTGAGATGGACCCTAACATAAGAGAAACACCTGCATCTATTTCCATTTTGAGTACAAGTCGAATAAAGTTTATGTTCCCAAGACCTCCCTGGGACCTGACATATTACTTGATAGAAAGAGACATGTATGTGGGTAACTGACATTCTGGTTGGCAAGATAAGACATGAATGTTAGATAATGCAAGGCCTCTTCCACATTTGAATACCCCAGCCAATGAAAGGAGTACAAATACACAACACGCATGTTCCTAAGGAAACACTCTACCCCTAAATCCTGTTTGGTGGAATAAGTTGGCATAAATGCTTGTAATCTCAGGCTTAAAAAACTCTGTATGATCTTGACTCATTGTCACAGTCAGCTCCTGAATCCAACCTACAGCTCTTATTGATCAGTCCTGAGGCATATGTTCAACAAACCATCCATCCCTATTTGACTGAAATCGGTGTTGGTGTTATTTGAGGTGTGACTCTATTAGTTACTTTCCTGTTACTGTGATAAAAAAGCATGACCAAGACAAATTATGAAGGAGTTTATTTGGGCTTAAAGATCCTAATAGATAAAAATCCATGTTGAAAGAAGAGAGGCATGGGGACTACATTTGTAGCTGAGAACTCACATCCTGAATGTTGAGCAAGAACCAGATTGAACCTACTAGGAACAACACATGGCTTTGGGACCACAAAGGCTGTCCCAGTGACACCCTTCCTCCAGTAAATCCATTTACTGTGTGACACACTTTCTCCAGTAAGATTTCCTGTACCTCCCCAAACAACATCACCAACTGGGGACCAAACACACAAACACCTGTGTTTATGGAGGACAATCACAGTTTGTTTTGTAAAGGTGTTTTTCTTCTCAGTTTTAAAGCTCATGTTAATAACTCCCACCTAACACCTGACTCTGGGACCATTAGCCAGCTCTGTTTCTCCCAAAGTGGTGACACTGATTAAATATTTTATAATGTCTAATCTCAATTATCAAATTACTTCTCTTATGAAGGCATTACTTCAGTCAAATTAATGGTCCTTAGCACCAACTACCTCTCTTTAAAATTGGAGAGTGCAGGATTTGACTCATTCACTAAGACGAGTGGGGGGGGATCTAACAGGGCAAGGTATCTCCGTCTTCTCTCAGCTAAAGCCATCTCTGGTTTAACTGGAATTGAGCCCCCTTTTCTATCCCTCCTCCATGAAAAGTCCCATGGTAAAGCACCCAGTCCTGTTCTAGATGCTCAGAGTCAAAATGTCCCAGCTAACTGCATATTCTTAGCTCTTGGAAAACTGCCTACCAGAATGTAGGTTTTCTGTGTTCTTTGTTTTTACAGAGTCCCTGTAATATGCATTAGAGGCTGCTCTGTGAGAATGTTTCCCTCTGAGTAGTTGCTAGCAGGCTTAACACAGACTATCAATTTGAATTTTGGTTGAGCTGAATGGTCTTTGTGTCTCTACTTTGCAGCAATATCTACAATTATCTTCCCAGATCCTAGGGCAGTGCCTGTTGGTGGGACCAAAAAAACTTGTGTGAATGGAGTGAAACCTTTGAGGAGCATTTCTCTGCCTCACCTCATGACAATGCAAGCATGCTCTGACAGAGGGCACAAGAGAAAATGTTCAGAAGTGAGCTTTGTACAGTCTCTATCTTGATACTCCTTGGTCACACAAGCATTCCTGTGACAGTTGTCAATTTAGCATATTAACTATAATCCCTGTAATGTGGTATGATCATCTTATAGAATATGCAGATCAGAACACTAACTTTTTAGAACTAATCTTATAAAATTTAAAAATTGTAACAGCCATGTGTTATTTTATAATTAAAATTAATTCAAATCTTAAATGTTTAAAAATAAATACCAAGGTGGTAGGAGGATGAAGGGATAGCATATTGGATGGGGCATGAGCATCTGTAAGATGAGCTAGAAACCTAGGACAGTAAAAACTCCCAGGAATCTATGAGGATGACCCTAGACTCCTAGCAATGGGGGATATGGAGCCTGAACCAGCCACATCCTATAACTAGGCAAGATTTACAACGGAGGAATTGGGGCACCAACCCAGCCACAAAAGTTTAGACCCACAATTTCTCCTGCCTACAAGGTGTGCATGGGTAAAAGATGGAGGAGAATTTGGGGGAAGGAAGGCTCAACCAATGACTAGTCTAGCATGAGATGAATGCCAAAAGAGGGAGCCTACCTCTGACACTGTTGATAATATTCTGGTATACTTCTGCAAGACAGGATCTTTACATAACTGTTATCAGAGAGGTTTCATCCAGCAACTTATGGAAAAAGATGCAAGACCCATATCCAAACATTAACAGAGCTTGGAGAATTCTGAGAAATAATGGGAAGAAAAGTTGAAGGACCCAGAGAGGTAAAGGACAACATAAGAGAACCTAAAAAAATCAGCTAACATGGGCCCAAGGGGCTCATAGAGACAGAACTGCCAAAAAGAGAGTATTAATGGGACAGGGACTCTTAAGCAAGAGCAGGGACTGTCTCTGACTACATTGAATGCTATTGGATCCCTTCTAGATGCCTTGTCTAGACTCAATAGAAGACACACCTAGTCTTATTGCAACTTGATATGCCAAGGCTGGTTGACATCCTTGAGAGTCCTCATCTTTTTCTTAGGAGAAGGGGAAGAGGGATAGATGAAGGAGTGAGTTGTAAGGACTGGGAGGGGAGGAAGGAGAAGAAAATGAAGTAAAGATGCAAGGTAAATGAATAACTTAATAAATAAAATACAATTTGGCTCAGAAAATGATAGTTTCTGAATGCAATTTTCTATGGTTTCCAGGAGATTTGCCTTCAGATTTCAATGACTTCCTTTACCAGGTCCACACTCCCTTTTAAAATTTGCCCTGCTACAATTTTTCTTCCTAACAATCCATTCTCAGAACTATCTGTTTTCCTATGCCATCATCTGCTTCTAGCTTTGATTTGCTTTGTTCTGTTGGGGGACAGTTATCTGCACTGTGATCTAACTAAATCTTCCTAAAACCACATTATCATGTTTTTAGGAGAAAACACACAAGATCAATAAACAAAGTGTTCTTGCTAGAGACATGGATTTGTCTGCATTTAATTGAATGCATCTGTTCTGATTTAATTACCTGAGGATCACAGGCTCCTGTGGGATGTGATGACTTTTCCATCTTCTGTACGAAATAGCATGCTGTTTTTTATAAATGTGACTGGAATCCCTGGTGGTATTACAGCTAAAATTACAGAAGAAAATTTACTTACTCACTTCATGTCATGTTCACTGCCCCTCTCCTGGACACCCCCTCCTACAATCCTTCCCCCATCCTCACTTCCCTTCATCTCTGTGTGAGAGTGGGTACACCTGGGTGTCCCTCATCCTATCATTTTAAGTCTCTGCAAGGCTAGGCACTTCCTCTCCCACTGAGGCCAGACAAGGCAGCCCAGCTAGCAGAACATATCCTATATAGAGTCAAGAGCTTCTGGGATAACTCCCATTCTAGTTGTTTGGGACCCACATGAAAACCAAGTTATACATCTGCTACATATGTGCAGGGAGGCCTAGATACAGACCGTGTATCTTCTTTGGTTGATGACTCAGACCCTGAGAGCCACAAAGGTTTAAGTTAGTTGATTCTGCTGGTCTTCCTGTGAAGTTCCTATCCACTTTGGGGCCTGTAATTCTTCCTCCTGTGGGATAGATTATCTATTACTAAATGACAACATATAAGAGCCACCAGAAACTTCTGGTGAGTGGTTAGTTATTCCCAAAATACTGTACTTCCACTGAGGAAGAATTCACAGCTATTCATGCTTTCAGACTAGTAGAGTCATTCTATGTCCCATGATGGCATGTTAACAAAACTACATTAATTCAAGTTTGTTCAAGGGCAGGGTCTATACCACAGCTACAGATAAGTGCTAAAGTCCTGAATATTGGGGGAAAACCACAGTGGAGCCTTGTGTTGTTAGCCAGATACAGAAGAGACATTTCCCTATCCACTAACATATCCCAGGCAGCCATATCCAGAAATACACCTGTAGTACCTAAATCACAAAAGTCCCCTGAGCATGACTCTCCTGTGTCTGTAAAAAGAGGGAAAAAATGACAGAGAAACAGTTCTCTTTCCACCATATCTATCCTAGAGATCAAACTTTGGTCATCAGCTTGGCAAAAAGATCTTATCCACTTGGACAAATTTTGATGCTTGAAAAATGCCATAAATAGGAATAATTGTACAAATGCTTCTGATATTTACTGACGTGATTTATAAAATATCATAATGCCACACAAGCCTAATAAAGTAAATTGGCTATAAAACTATGTAAACATTATTGTCCCTGTCTTTGGATATTAAATGAAGAAGAAAATGTCTTTGTAATTTCACCTTTCGTAGATTAGGAACCACCATTCATCTTATCCTACCATCAACATCCAGGGGCCAGGACTTCTTTGCAGCCCTTTGTGCCTGGTGAGCTTTTGTTAGGTTTCTGTTACAGCCTGGGGCAATACTTCCAAGAAGCAAGATCCAAATCTTCTTTGCTGGATTGACTTCCTCCTACTTTGACCTGGCAGGGTATTTGCTTTAGCCTGTATGCTTGGAAATTTCTCCTACACCTTCTGAATCTCCGACATTAGTCTGTAACTTAGAATTGCTTTGATGTGTTACAGAAAACCTCAAAGCAGGCTGACTTTCAACCATGTCCACCTCATACATAAAGCAAAAATACCCTAGAACTTCCTTCTCATGTCAAGCCTGTTCTGGCTGCTGTGAGACAATGTCTATACCAGACCAGTGGCTAGATCAGGGTCAAGTTTCTTCTAGAAAATGCACAGGGCAAATGAGATACATCTTTTCTTGCTGTTTCTTCTCCTGTGTTCCCTAGCATCCTTTCTCCTCTAGCTGAAAGGAGAAGGCATGTTTTTCTTTTTCTTTATATCTTTCCTTATGATGGTCAGAGATGTCAGTGTACGGAACAGCCACAAGGGTCTCTGAAGGGATCCCTATTTCTGCTTGTTAGAAGGTAAAGATATTTGGTGAATCTCCTCAGACTTGTCTTCCTATTGAGCATGAATCTGGCTTCTGCTGTTACTAGCCTTTTTATAATCGGATTTAATTCCAGTCTCTAAAATGTTATCTCCTAATCTTACTTTGTGTTTCCTTTGAGAAAATAAAATAAAATGTATCCACAGGAAACATAAATGGTTTAGGCAAAAGCTAAAAGTGTGATACATGATATGTGTTTTAAGTACATTTGTGTTTCTGTATTAGGAACCTCAGGCCAGGCAAGACAGATACTAGTTACTAAATTGTATTTTTTAGCATCCTCTAAGACAACTAAGACTTGGGTTTGTGTGATGGTCAATATTGTCACCTTGACAAGATCTGGCATCACCTTGAGGATAGTCTTCTGTGGTTTTAATATGTGTTAACTGAGGTAGGAAGACCCACTGCCTTCCATGCTGGGGTCTTGGACTATATTGGAAGAGAAAGCGAGGTCAGAGCCAGCTACACCTCCCTCTGCTCTAACCTCAGAAACCATGTGATCTGCAGCCTCAGGGTCTTGCCACCATACCTTCCCACCACCATGGGCTGAGTCCTCAAACTGGAACCTAAACAGATCCATCCTTAGTAAGGACATTTCATGAGACATTTTGTCAGATATCCTTTGTCAGACATTTTGTCACAGAAGTGAGGAAAGCAAACAGAACAATTTGCCATACCATCTTTACCCTTTATGTGTTCTCTGTTCTCATGTAATGTCTCTTCAGGGATCCTTTGTTTAAGTTATGTAATAGGATTTTCAGAGTCCTTCTTTAGAGATCTAAGGTTTTTCTCCCATTTTGAGTTTTACAAGCATTTCTGTCTTTATCTGCTTTTACAGAGCACACTGGATCCTATAACTTATTTGGAATCTGAAGGTTCACTATCAGCATATGGCATACAGATTAGGTCACGGTGTAGTCTTCTCCTCCTTCCACTGTCCACACCCTGCATAATGCAGAGAGGACTAATCAAATCAAGAAGAATATCAGCAGATAGTAATCATAGGCATTTGTTGTTCGAGTCTTGGTGCTCAAGACTTTATCATTTAATTTCCACTATTTACCTACATTATATGAGAGCCAGGTGAATCTTATTAAAGAACTATTTAAAGGTAGCACCAGCATTTGCCCTTACTGTGACCATCTTCACCAAATACTGTCTCTCTTAGCATCTCCTTACCTGTCCATTTTCACCCAGCTGTTCTGTGTCATCACCCTGAATGTGAAGTCCCTGTTACTGTGACACTAGCATACATTTGGATACTTAACTACTGTCTCCCTGCTCTGCTAGTACGAGACACTTAATCTGTCCCCTCACAGCTCATCAGTACCAGAAACATAGTTGTGGCGCCAAGTATGTTTAGAACAAATGAATCAGGAAGAAATGTGGGAACATTTTTTTAATAGAGACAGAGAAGATGGCATGTAGGTTGGACATTGGCTTGCATGTCTTGAGGAACCAACTTTGATTCCAATAATTACAGATCTTAAATGCTGATACAAGTGCAGTGCTCACCATGCTAGGTAGAGAACACCACCCAGGGCACTCATCACCTCCCACACTGTAATGGGTTGATCCGAAACCAATTATATACTGATTTCCTAGCTTCCTGCTTATGTTTCTTAAATATGAATTCAGAGGAACTTTCTTCAAAATAGATATGAGAGTAAAAGAGATCTAATGCCATATTTATTTCTGTTATTTAAATGTTATTGCTAATGGTTCATGTTGTTCTTGGCTTCATGAGATTCTTTCTTATATACTGAATTATCTTGCGTGTTCTGTGTATATAGCTTGAGCTCTTATCCTCAGCATGTTGGAAAGTGACCATATTTGTGCACAGAACCTTACAGATCTAATTGTGGTTGAATGGGGACATATGGGTAGCACCTAATTTGATGACTAGTAACTAAACCGATCATAACAGAAATGGGGGAGTTGTGAGTAAAGGGAATTTGTGTGTAAAGACACAGGAAGAAGGTGGCTAATTTACAAACCAAAAAAAAAAAAAAAAAAAAAAAAAAGGCTAAGAAAAACCAACCCTACAGAGACTTTGATCTTGGACGTTTAGCTTCCTTAACAATGCAAAAAAAGATTTCTGTGCTTTGAACAGCCAGTTATCATGTCCTGTCACTGCCCTAACAGACTAATATGGAGAATAATATATAATATGTCATAGGTATCTGAATTACAGTTTGGAGATTGGGCTCCATTGTTATGAGGGTTATTGTCAGACTCAGAAGCCCCTCCTAGGCCCTTGGTGTTGGAAGAGCTGAGTGATTATGCTTCCCTAGATGGAATGCCATGGGAATACACAGGATCATGCTTCTGGGATAGCGTAAAGGGGATTGGCAGGACTGGCACAGCTAAACTTGGGAATTGCCTAAATCTGGGTTTGATCTGGGATCCGGTTCCCTTCTAGACATCTATGGGAAGACTCTGAGAATACTGTCTGTAACTACAGTTGCCACAAAAGACATAGAATTGCTCATAAGCCCTCCCCATATGGTGGTTACAACCATATGAAGAGCTTGGAAGGAAGGAGTCATGTGTTAGGACAGCCTGTGAGAGTAGACTTAAGGCAAAGCCTCTCATCTTGACACCCTAAGTCTTGCAAAGTCCATGCAAAGACTGAGTCATGGAAGGTCAAAGAAGATCATGGAAGAAGTCTGCAGAAAACTCTTTCTGAGGAAGTTAATTGTTTGTGTTTTGGATTTCCCAAACTTCTGAGTTTGTTAAGTCAGTAGCTAAAAGTACTATGCCAGGGCTGTAGTAGAGATGACCTGTGAAAAGAGGTGACTCAGAATCTCTACCTAAAGCCACGTTTATACTTAAAGAGGGCTTTGGCAGGAGCCTCTCCTTGGGTGGTGGTATATGAAGAAATATAAGGTGAAGGGCTTCTTGGTAAAAACTTGGCAGACAGAATAATCTTCTGGGATGATTGTAGGCTACCAGAGGATGCTTAGGTCTGATGACATCTACCTATAAGACTAATTGCCTAGTCTCCAATTACCTTTCAGACTTAGGAGTAAGATAGAATAGATGCAATGGAGAAGGAATATGATTGGAGAGACACTTGCCTAATTTTTCTGTTTATGTGGACTAACTCATGGAACCTTTCCAACTAGCTTCTTCTCTGGCACACTGGTATGTTATGGTTCTACTATTCAAACTTCTTCCCTGTTTCTTACTGAGTGCAAAGCATTTAATTTTGAAACACTGTTCTTCATTTATTTCTTCCTGCTCCTCTCCAGAGATAAACACAAAGGAGACTAATCAGGATTCAAATCTATCATCTGCCTTTCCCTAGTAATAAGGGAATGAGTGAGGGGAGACTTTTGGCAGGAGGAGAGCAGGACAGAACAGTTTGTCCTACAACCCCTGCTCTAAGAAAGAACATTGAGAAATGACAAGGCTATGGGTCAGAGCCAATGTTGGAGCTAAGGTTATACTTTCCAGATTTACCAGAAGACTCAAGAAAATACGAGGGGGAATCCAGAAGTTCAAAAATAGGAGAAGAGATAACAGCTTGGACAGTAAGTCTTCCTCTCTGTGGGAGGATGAAGGGTTTTCAAGTGTCACAGACTGTCTATGGTTCATACTGATCTGATAAGTATGAATGGTATCAAGGGAGAGATTGTTTATCACCCTCTCATAGAATTTCTCCTTATGGTTGGCTTTTTCCATACTTTCTTTTTTTTTTTAATATTCCTCACTTTTTTTAAGATTTATTTATTTTATGTGTATAAGTACACTATAGCTATACAGATGGCCATGAGCCATCATGTGGCTGCTGGGAATTGAACTCAGGACTTCTGCTTGCTCCGGCCTGCTCGCTCCCACGTAATACACTGTAGCTGTCTTCAGACACACCAGAAGAGGGCGTCAGATCTCATTATGGGTGGTTGTGAGCCACCATGTGGTTGTTGGGATCTGAACTCAGGACCTTCGGAAGAGCAGTCAGTGCTCTTACCCTCTGAGCCATCTCGCCAGCCCTTTCCATACTTCCTTAATTCTAGAATTCACCTCCTAGAAAGAATAACAATTTAAGGAAATAATTTACACAATAATTCATTAAGTAGTAGTGTCAGAACAACATATGTATTGACATATCAACCATGTGAACATAGACTTGTAATAAATGTAGGAAAATAATATTGGATGGAAAAATAGCTAATTACATTGTTTCTCCTCAGAGTTAGAGCAAAAGGTAATTTTCATTTACTTCTTAGCAATTTTGATATAGTTCTAAGTTTCCTATCACTCTTATTCTGAGAAAAATATTGGAGTTGCCCAGAAAACTATAGAAGACTGGGAATGAGGCATTCTGTCAATATGTTTAATCTACAGAAAACAACGATATTTTCTGGGCTAGAATAAAGTCTTTTCCTGGGAGATATGAGCTTAGTGCACTTAGCTTAAAACATCTGGGGCAATGGACTGCACTCAGTCTCACATACTCCAAATGTGAGTCCATTAAGGTAGTCTTAAGATCAATATGGGAATTCTTTCCAACAATGGCATGTAAATTCTAGAGCCCAGCCAGATTCACAGAGCTTTCTAGTCTCAGTGTGATCTACTACTAGCTCTGTGTGGCAGAGAAACTCATCTTTACTTGGCAGAGAAAGTCTTTCAATTCTCTCTCACTCATCATTGTTGTGAGGATCCCAGAGTAGAAACCATCCAGTGCTCCAACCCTAGGAACCTGACTCTAGACTGTAAATGAAGAGCTGACAGATGTGCATCCTTGTTGCCTAGGTGAAAAGTCATTTCATCTCTAACATCACTTGGTCTTTATCAACAAAAATAGTTCAGTTATTTCTAGCCCACAATGCTGTCAGAGAATTCAAAGATATAAGTGAGAATCATAGCAGATAAGTAAGGCATTGGTAAATATGTACAAGTTCCTAAGTTATAACAGTTACCTCAGAGATTCCATACACCTATAATAGTTCTTATTTTTACCTTTGGATCATAGACACATAGAGTAGGCAGGCAGGACACTTGAGCTTCTGTCTTGCTCTGTGTGTGGTGAGGAGTTACATTGGATGGTACATGATTCAGGTTTTGGGAACTAATCTTCTCAGATAAATGAGTTCCCTATTCAGTCTCTCCCCACCACAGAAAAGCATGTCAGTTGTGCTGACTATCAACCATATAGTAATAAAATTTATAAACTTAGAACCAGGAATTTCATTTTTTAATCTTAGAAATAGGACTATCAGTCACTATGAAGACTTGGAAAAGTCTCTGACCTCTTCCAGATTGCCTGTATCCAGTCATGTCATTCGTCTTTCCTTCATAATCCTGATAATCTGATATGTTCAGGGCATAAACAAGACACAGAAGAGACAGGGAGGACTCCAACATGTGAAACCAGTGACTAGAGAAGGGCAAGGAACAAAATGAACACGAAGAGGATGAAGCCATGTGATCACAAGCATAGTTGAATACTGCAGGGAAGACAGGAAGGAAGGGTGTTCAGAGAGTCTTGCTAAAACAACTATATATTTGTGTGTTTCACAGTAAGTGTGGCAGCTGATATCAAAATGAGAGTTAGCAGGAAAGTGTAACATCCCTGGAACTCTCAGTAAGTTCTTTTCCACACACCAATCTAGTCATATATCCCTTTAGGTTTTAGTCACTGTCATTGTCATCATTATATTCTTTGTCTTCTTCCTTGGATAAAATAATGAATTAAACTCATGAAAGGCTGATGTCTTCTTTCCCTCAATCTCTTGCCTCTTTTCCTAAGGCTCTTCTACCCACTCAGACAGAGCATGAGCACTCAGAATACAGATGAAGTATAAAGCTCAGGTTCAGTTACTACATTGTGCAAGGAACTGAGAGTTTGCTAGATGTAATACAAAGGCGAGTCAGAATGACCGTGGTCTCTGAAAGAGACCATTAAGTCACTCACAGTGCTTTGTTGTTGCCTTGGCTTTATCATATTTGAAAGGATGTCATGTAGATGCAAGGCAAAGGCATCTAGTTAATAAATCAATATGAACAAATGAAGAAGCAAGAGTTTCTCCTCCAGTATGTAGTGGTTTGGATATGCTTGGCCCAGGGAGTGGCAAGATTAGAAGGTATGGCCCTGTTGGAGGAAGTGTGTCACTGTAGAGTGGGTTTTGAGACCCCCCCTCCTTTGCCTTGGAACAAGATTTAGAACTCTTGGGTCCTCCAGTACCATGTCACCCTGGGCAGTGCTTCCTGCTATGATGATAATGGACTAAACCTGTGAACCTGGAAGCTAGCCCCAATTAAATGTTGTTCCTTTTAAGAGTTGCCTTGGTCATAGTGTTTCTTCATAGCAATCAAAATGCTGACTGAAACTCAGTATGAACTGATGTCTTATGATTGATCCAATAAAATGTTACAAGGTGTGTGTGTAGGCTTAGTTCTAAGTGGTGAAAGAAATACAAACACAGACAGGATGTACCCTATTCTTAGAACATTATCGAAGAAGATTCAGTTGGTTTGACCTTAAATTTATGATTCTCTGTCTCTAGTTGGATGCATGATGGCAGATGATGGAAATATACATAGCTGGAATATCTTGCAGGGACCTCGTCAGAAGGAGGCCAGATTGTGTTCCAGAAGCTTCTGCTGAGTGTTTCCATAATTCTCCTCATGGTCATAGGTAAAAGAGAAGAGAATGTTAGGGTATAGGAGGAAGAGATTATTATTCACTATGGGCATGTTATGAAATGACTTAAGGTGTATTTTCCTTCTCTTCCCAGGAGAAAGATTGCTGCCAATTAGCTGTACAGTATATTTGGTTTGCATTTATTGGAAAATCATACTACCATAAGAGGAAGAATTCTTGAACCATTTACTCACTGTCCCTCTACATACCTTGCTCACTACTTCAGGATCTTCTTTCTATAGCTTTAATTTGTGGATAAGTGGAGAATTCTTAGTGGGAACCATTGCTGCCATTAATAATATCAGGGGGGATGGGGTAGGAGTACCAAATTTATTCTCATTGGGTTTGTATAATTTTGACTTTCTAAAGTAGTTATTTTCCATAGATCTAAGCTTAAAAATCTCCCTTTCCTTTAGTGATTAAACATTGTAATCTACATCAGCACTATGATGGGTTCAGATACTGCAGTGGCATAAAATCATGTTGGATGTTTGACATATGGACATAAAACAGGACTTGTACCACAGAAAACTACTGTTATTATGAATGTTTCAGAAGAAAGCAAGTCTTTGAGAGACACATTCAATAATGCCTCCAGAAGTACCCACCAATTTTGGACTTAAGGTGCAGAGGGAAGCTTGGATCCTATGAGTTCTGAAGACATAGACCAAGGCATGGCTCTGGTAGAAGACAGGCATTTTGGCTGACTATACCTAGAGATATAGAGATGAGATGGAGCCACAGCCCTGGCTCATACTAATCGTAGAAAAAAATATGAGGTTCTAGAGGGAGGCATGTTGATGACCTTTGTTTCTTTTCTTTTCAGGGTTTTACCTTTTTCATTATGTAAAACTTAGTTATAAACCCTGTATACCTGGAATATATCAAATATTCCATGACCTCTTGAGAGAAAGAAACATTTCACTCTACTGACAAGAACTACTGCAATGATGGCACTGCTAACATAGATATCTCATCAATATTTTTAGAGGATATGAAGGAAAATAATGAGTTGAATGATGACTAAAATAATGAGGATTAAAATACCATATGCCCCTGTATTCTTGATATTTATAAAATCCAGGCCCCATATTCCTCTCTATGTCAGTAAATATCCCCTTGAAAAGCCAGTCTTTTTTATTTTCACATTTCAATTAATAAGAAAAAGAAAATCCACAGGTTACACAAACCTTAATTCTGTCTTCTGGTTCCAGTTCTAGTTCTCTAGTACCTCCTAGTCAAATTCATTTACCCTTATGTTCTGATGCTCAAACTGTGCTAAAAACACCATTGCAAAAAGGAGCATTTTCTGATGGTTCTTCATGTGCAGGATCAAGGAAAGCCAACTACATAGACACAGGTCCAAGGAATCATATCTCCAGAGGAATGACTGGCAGAGGGAGGGTTTGTGTTACTCAGAGATGGAAAGACAATGAGAAGTTAGAAGGCTTTCTGAAACTTAAATGCAAGGAATAGTCAGTATATTTGATAAAATTCTAATGCCTTATAGCATTTGGGGGGAACTATCTGGCTATAGCTACTCATGTCCACTCAGCTCTTGGCCATGGTATTTCTATTCACTTTACCAAGTTCTCACAGTCAAAGACAAGTATGTCAAGATGGAAAATTAGCTAAATACTAGTCATCTATTCTTATCTGAAGAGGCATGTGTAGAATGTGAGTCTTCAGGATATTTGAAGATAATCTTGCATTTAGGGAATCAATGATGGAATGTAGGTTTCAACCATCCAACATAGTTTTGTAACAGAAAATGTAATGATCAGAAAGAATTTTAGAAAACTCCTATAATTTTAAAACATAATTAACAATTTACATTAGATTTAATAGCTCCCTACTTTACATTTCCTTTGTTAGCATGTTAACTCTCCCACAGTTTAGAGTCTCAATACCTGACTATATTTTAACCATGTAGTCACATACACAAATGCAATATTATCTCAGATACAGCAGTAGTATCCCACTTTAATTTAATCATTGTGGTTTCTTATTAGTCTCTAATAAGTTATATATTATGGAAATAGAATAAAATATTTAGATCTCAAATCTCTTTTCAAAACACTTGAAGTATAATTAAGACAATATTTGCCCAACTATTATAATAATAACATAGAAATTAGAATATAACTTCATGATATGTGGGAAATATGAAAGATTCCTTCATATGGATATGAATAATTATTTCATATGGAGATACCAACAGTAAGTTCCCAAGATTAAATGATTCCTAGAGAATTATAGTGTATCCTCATTGTATGTATAATGATCCTATGAAAATAAAAATTATACTGAAAGTGGGGGGGGAATTACTTTAAGTTTATAAATGTTCCCCAAGTCTTTCTTGTAAAGACCATAACAGTTTAGATGTTCACCAAAAGTTTGTGTGCTCCAGTTTTTTACACCTTTGAGATATGGAAACACTACATAATTCATTATATGAAGCCACAGTTACTCTGATGCCTAAATCACACAAATATTCAACATGAAAGAAAATTTCAAACCAAATTCCCTTATAAATATCAATGTAAAAATACTCAATAAAAGTATTGCCAACTGCATCCGAGAAGACATCAAAACTTTTGTTCACCATGATCAGGTTTTATCCAAATGATGCAGGAATGGTTTAATACACAAAGACCCATCAATGTAATATAACCACTATAAAAACCAACACAATCCATCCAATATATACACAAAATGAAAGAAAAAAAATCACACGATTCTCTCATTAGATGCTGATAAAGCTGTTGACAAAATAAAACACTTCTTCATGTTAAAAGTCTTGGAGATATCCAGAAATTCAAGGCACATACCTAAATATAATAAAACCAATTTATAACAAACCAACAGTCAACATCAAATTAAATGCAGAGAAACTTGAAGCAATTCCACAAAAATCAGGGACAAAGCAAAGATGCCCACACTTTCCCTATTTATTCAATATAGTATTCAACGTTTTAGCTGAAGGAAGTAGACAAAAAAAAAAGGATGACAAAGGGATGCAACTTGGAAAGGAAAAAAGTCAAATTATCACTATTTCTCGATGATATGGTAGTATACATAAGCGATCCCAAAAATTCTACCAGAGACCTCCAAGGGCTGATAAATAACTTTAGAAAAGTTACTGAATATAAAATTAATTCAAACAAATCAGTAACCTTCATCTTCTCAATGGATAAACAGACCAAGAACAAAATGAGGGAAGTAACACCATTCGTAATAGTCACAAATAATATAAAATACCTTGGTATGACACTAACCAAGCACTGGAAGATCTGTATGACAAGAACTTCAAGTCCCTAAAGAAGGAAATAGAAGAAGATCTCAGAAGATGAAAATTCTCCCATGCTCATGGATTGGCAGGATTAATATATTAAAAATGACCATCTTGCCAAAAGCAATGTACAGTTTCAATGAAATCCCCATCAAAATTCTAACTCAATTCTTCATATAGTTAGAAAGAGCAATTTGCAAATTGATATTTGGAATAATCAAATATCCAAGATAGCAAAAACTATTCTCAACAATTTACACATTTACCATTTTTGGGCATATACCCAGAAGATGCTCCAACATATAACAAGAACACATGCTCGACTATGTTCACTGCAGCCTTATTTATAATAGCCAGAAGCTGGGAAAACCCAGATGTCCTTAAACAGAGGAATGGATACAGAAAATGTGGGGAATTTACACAATGTAGTACTACTCAGCTATTAAAAACAATGACTTCATGAAGTTTGCAGGCAAATGGATGGAACTAGAAAATTTCATCCTGATTGAAGTAACCCAGTCACAATGTACTCATTGATAAGTTGATATTAGCCCAAAAGCTTGGAATACAAAAGATACAATTCACAGACCATATGACGCTCAAAAGGAAAGAAGACCAAAGTGTGGATGCTTCAGTCCTTCTTAGAAGGCGGAACAAAATACTCAGGGGAGATACAGGATGGGAGGGACTTTGGAGGAAAAGAGGAGGGTAAGGGGGGATAGAGGGTCAGGATCAGGTATGAGAGGAGATGGGGATGATATACAGAGGATGAAGAATTTCAGCAGAGGTGTATAGCAGTGGGGTATAGAGAACTGGGAGTAGCCACCAGCAAGTCCCAGATGCCAGGAAAGCAAGAAGCTCCCAGGTCCCAACAGGGATGAGATTAGCTGAAATGCCTAACAGAGGGGAAGGAGAACCTGTAGACACCATATCCAGAAGTTGAACAAGGCCCCCTTTGGGGGCTATGCACTCATCTCCAAATTCTTAACCCAGAATGGCTTCTGTCAAAAGGAAATACAGGGACAAAGTGTAGAGCAGTGCCCCACTTGGGAATCCATCCCATATACAGACACCAAACCCAGACACTATTGCTGATGCCAACAAGTGCTTGCTGACAGGAGCCGGTTACAGTTGTCTCCTAAGAGGCTTTGTCAGAGCCTGACAAATACATAAGTGGGTATTTGCAGCCAACCATTGGACTTTGCATGGGGTCCCCAATGGAGGAGTTAGAGAAAGGACTGAAGGAGCTGAAGGGGTTTGTGTAGGGCACCAGGCGATGGGGAAATAAAGGGGTAGGAGGGAGACCCATGTTCCACCAGAGCTTGGAGACCCTAGAAGGGCAGATACGGGAGACTGCGGCAAGCTATCCATGCAGCCCTGGTGCGTGTCCAGGTGTGGGAAGCCACTAACCCCAGGAGGTGGAAGGGAGCAGTCTGGTATCACTGGGCCTCAAGGAGGCCAAGGACAACAAGTTCTAGCTCTTGGGCACCGCAGGATGTAGCTGGACACCACAGAAGAGCTGAGAATGAAGTGAGGGCCTTGAGGTCAGCTCAGTCAGCCCTGGAGCCAAAGGAAGAGTCAGGGAGAAATGGGGTGAGAGGTGATTCCCACATGCGGGCAAGAGTCCTTGGTCCAGTCTGGCAGCCAGAAAAGCTGGGAGGCCTTCCTGCAGGAAATTAGAGGAGGCTCTTCAGGGGAAGTCCCAATCCATTGCTCTAGCACTGCGAGTCTAGATGAAAGGAGGCAGTCCATGGTTTTAAGGTGTTTTATTGTAGAAGACAGACAGACAGAGAGACAGACAGACACACATACACACACACACACACACACACACACACACTCAGAGAGAGAGAGAGGGGGGGGGGGAGGAGGTTGAAAAGTATAGACCAGCCGTGGCCACATAGAGAGTGGGAGGAAGGGAATGGGGAGAGAAGAGGAACAAAGGGGCAAGAGGAAAGGCAAGGGAGAGAAGCAGGAGTAAGAGCTTAAGAGAGAGAGGAGGGATCAAGCAGCTGAGCTACCTTGCTGTTCCCAGGTAACTGTGGACTGGGGCATACCTGTCTGTAGTCAGGTGACTATGGGGGTGGAGTCCAAGGAGAATACTGGGAACTTGGGGCATTGTCTCAGTGATTGATAGCCACAGGATAATGGAGTTGGAGGGCTTGTGATGTCAGGCACCTATGTCTAGGGGTGTAACTCATTGTTCCATTCCTTGTAGAATTTTCTACTGGGTCTCTGGAGTAAGCCTCCCTCAGCCAGAACACAAACTGCCTTTCACGGTCCAAGAGGTTTGCATCCTCATAAGAAGAACAACAATATCAACCAAATAGATCATCCAGAGCTCACAGGGACTAAACTACAAACCAAACAGTACACATGCAGGTACCCATGTCTCCAGCCACATATGTGCCAGAGGATGGCATTGTCTGGCATTAGTAGGAGGAGAAGCCCTTAGTCTTCTGAAGCTCAATTCCCCAGTGTAGGGAAATGCCAGGGCTATGAGGTGGGAGTGGGCCTGTGGAAAGGGGAGCATCCTCATAGAAGCAGGGAGAGGGAGATGGGAGAGGGGGGTTCAAGAGAGGAAACTGGGAAAAGTGATAACATTTTAAATGTAAATATGTACAATATCCAATCAAAAGGAAAAATACTGATAAATCAATGATAAAAAAGTAAATAGAAATAGATTAAAAGAAAGAGTTAAACTAGTTTTGACCACTCATCCTAAATACTCTTAAGATGCTTTGATCTCGGAATCTAAAAAAGATCAGCCTTGGTTAATACACTGACAGGAGAAATACTTAAAAACTGTTGGTATAACCATCTCCTCCACTTCATGTTAAAACTTAATTCTCACTGTACTACTAGTAGTAAGCATAAATGCCTTCAGAAGGTACATTTTGAAGACTCAAACATCATGAATGGAATTTTTATAAAGTAGCTATGTTAAAGACAATCTGAGAGGTAAGAAACATTAGACAGGCTGGTGAAATAAGAAGACAAGTATTATATTTTGCAGCCAGGTGGCATGTTCGTTGTATGACAGAAACTATGTGGTAGGTCATGATCCATGCTTCAGCTGGCTGTAAAAAACAAGGAAGATACTTTGGAAGTTTTATTGATGACTGCAGATGCATAGTTGAGAAACAGGGAGGTAGAGGGCTTCTATGACAATACCTACCCCCAACTCATCCCCCCAAAACAGAACATATAAAGCAGGAAACCATCAAAGAGAAGTGTTAAAAAGTTTCATAAGGATGCTTAAGTGTGCTCCCCACAATTGATAGCTTCTGGCAGTGTTACAGGAGGGGAAGGACTCAGTTCTATATAAGGGTCAGGTCACTGGGAGTTTGACCATGCTCCAGTAAATATATATATATATATATATATATATATATATATATATATGCATTCACATGCACTTTCTTCTGTCATGAGACTAGCCAGTGCTTTCCTGTCAGAACCCAGAAGTGCCATCATCTCCACACACGCATAGAGTGACCCCTTGTGCTGAGGACTAAGGAAGATACTAATAACAGTGAGGTGGCTAGGGAGGGAGGTCTGCATTCCAAAGGTGAAAAATCACCAATAATCTGTTTATTATTCTTATGACAAGATAAGGATTAAATTAAATTATCTGGATTTTTCATATATATGTATATATTTACATATATATAAATATATATATATATA
>JADRCD010162845.1:0-12783 GCA_019843815.1 Montemys delectorum
GTGGAAGGAGAAATTGAAAAAGCATGCGAGTTTTTCCTCGGCGAGTGAGCAGTGCTTCATGTTTTTGAGATAAGACAGCTTGGCAATCCTTGAGTGGATTGCTAGGATCCATTTTCTAGAATACTGTCTCATTAAACTCCAGGAAAGGAGAACATGGGAGGGTCCCTACGTCCTCTCCACTTGGTTTTAGGGCCAACACCTCTATGTCTAAGAGAAGACCCCCTACCTCCCTCCCAATGCACTCCACAACTATAAACCACAGAGCTACATGGTGACATGTAGCCTCCCGTCTGTCTCAGCATTCTCACAGAGCAGCAAAACATTGCCAGAGGAGCTCAGAGAAGAAAGGTTCTGTCTGCAAGTTTTAAATTGGAAATGTATGTGTACAAAAGACGTTATAATGGCTGAAGATCCCCCACAAACTTGAAAGGTTTTGATGTCAGTTCATGGATGGGTTCTTTTAATCATGTTTAGAACACTCAACAATCCCCAACATGAGAGCTACGTGGAGTGAGTATTCACAAGTGAAAACCAAAGTGTTCATCTTCCACTTCCTTCAAATGACCGAGTGTTCATTGCGTTTGCTTTAACACAACATGATATCGTAATTAATGATGTTAAGCTGGTAACTAAGGAGGTTTCATGTTGTTACTCTCGTGATATAATATTGGTTGCTATGGTGACGAGATGGCTTTTTTGTTAATCACTCAGGAGGTTGGTTATCACATGCTTGTTAGAGAGCTTGTCTAGATTTGGAGATTAAAAAAAAAAAAAGGTAAGACAGAACATTTGTTGTTTCCACTGGCTGAATATTGATAAAATTATCCTAATGCCAATTAATTATAAATTAACTGTCCACTGAGCACAATGTAAAAATACTAAAAGTTACTGATCTTTGTCTGCAGGATGACTTCCCTTTTATTTTAAGATATAAATATTTAACAGAACACAAACTTTTCCTTTCTCTGTGGTAATGACCCATGTGTGATGTAAATCAGCTTTATGACAATTTGAACAAATAACTTAAAATCCTTCCTGATACTTTGGAGTCAACCAGTTCAAAAGACTGAAAAATAAAAGCTGATCTTGTGACTCGGCCGCAACTTCCCATCTACTTATCTCTAAACATTTAAAATATCAGTGTCCTTAATGAATAAACCTCGAAGAAAGAAGAAGAAGTGCACAGTCCTCTCAAGAGGTCTAATCTTTCAAACGCATCAACATAGAGCCAGCAATTAACAGCGGCAGGAAGTTCTACCCGTTTATTCTAGCCCGCATGACAATCAACAAGTTTCTCCCTCCACCCAATGACAGTGCAGATCGGAAAATAAAATTACATAATGCTACACTGATGCCAATCAGCAAAGCATCCGCAGCCCATAGTTTAAATGGTAGTCATACTTACAGCCATGTCAAAAAAATACAACCCATGAAAACACCTTTCGGTTTCTTGAAAACTCAAAATAAGAACAAAGAACAACTTAAGCATGGATCCTGGGTCTTTCATTCAAGCCGAGTCCCAGGAGGCATATTAAAGCGATGAATAGGAAAAAGCGCTTCAGTTCGCCAGCTGAGATTTTAATGAGACATTTCCCTTTGCCTCGGCACAGGATTGTTCAGGGAAGGAAAGGACTTCTTATAGAAAACTCAGTTAATAGGCATTGTGGGCTCTCACAGCCACTTCGGCAATTGCTCAGGGCACTGACCTTCTATTTTGGCATATTCTGTGAGCCTAGTGTAATTGATCAAGGCAGCTTTCTCCAGACATTTTCTGACCACTTTCTTCACCTCCTCTGCGGGGATAGGGGTGGCGATGTCTTTCATTAAAACCTACAGAGAGGAGAGAGAAGCGGGGTGAGCAGAGAAGAGAGGAGAGACGCTGCATAAAATACACTCTAACACACAAATTGCCCCAGACCTGAGTGTTCCAGGGAAGGGGGAGGGGTCTTCTGTAACTTGTGGGAAGTAATGAGTCGGGACTTCACAACTGGGACCTAATCCTTCAGTATTGGTTCCTCCTGTCTAAGCCTCATTTGTGAACATCAAAACCTCCCATAGGCCAGGTCACCAGGATTCAGTGTGACTGTCACTTCTCCTCCAGGGATCCTCCACACCATTAGAGCAGCTGTTTCAGATCAGGATTACAGCCCTTGGCATAAGTGATAAACAAAGTTTGTCTTGGCTACTCCTTATGTAAAAGCCCAAGGTCTTCTGAGTTATATGTGGAAAAATCTTAAGACACAATTCCGTCATGAATGGGCATAATTTTGGAGCGCTGTAAGAATCACATATTAAATATTATTAATTGTGATCTGCCGAGCACAGTGTGCTGAAGCATGAAAAGAGGAAGGGGCGTCTTTGCCTTCGTGGAACAAGGGGGATCAAGCTCTAAGACACAGGGACATTTTCTTCAGTTTCAGATAAAAAAGAAGGTTTTTCTCTGCTGTGTTCCTAAAATGCATTCTTGGATATTTTTCCTTAACATGGTTTATTGTTAACAAGGAGCAAATACAGTTATACAAAAAATTCAAAAGGTAACTTTAAACATGTTCTAGCCATGCACTGATACTTTTCATTGTAATTCCTATGATAAATTGTTAGTCACTGTTAGGCAGGCGATTTCCTCATGTATTGAATGTAACTGTTATGCTTGGTTTATATTCAAACAATGATACATATGAGAAAAAGGTAATAAAGGTGCTTTTTAAGTGTGGTAAGTATTCTACTAATCTCTTAAATTGCAAAAAGTACTAAAGAACCTGAAAACATCCATCTGAAACTTTATTACTTTTATCTCTTTTTTACCAACGTTTGAACACTCTTGAATTTATCCTAGTATATAAGCAACAATAAGCCCTGACAGTATTTTCAAATGTAATTAGGCAAGATTTTCTTTCTTGAAATCAGCTAACTTTATCATTTATCAGGTCTTTTATTATGAATTTCATTTACAACATATATTTGGTACTTCAGAAACAGAATGTAGATACTTTGTAGCCTGAAAAAAAAAAACTGTGCAAAGTAAAATATGTATAGGCATAGAATATAAACTATTATATTTAATGAAACCTTTGCCAAAGCTTACCATAAAGATGCTGCTGTTGCATATACAGGCTTATGATTTTTACTTAAGCGTCTCATGCTGAGAAACTTCAAATAGTAGAAAGAGTAACAAAAAATTAGAATGTATATGTTTGCCCCAGAAGTGAAGCTGGGATTTAGATATTCTTTCACATTCTAGTAACTAAACCATGGTTTCTGTCTATGCGTTTCAGCATCCTCTGAGGCTCTTCCAAGGCATTAAAGGTGTTAAAAATTCACTTACAGATTTTATTTTGCTTTTGAAAGTTGCTAGGAAGTCAAGAGAGGTTTTAAAAAAATAAAGAAGTGGCCCGTAGGGTTTCTGTTTCAGTTTAGTCGGAGATGTGATTAATGACTATAACTAGAAAGGATTGCTAGCACCCTGCCACCTGTCACTGGGCATCTTTGAATTACTACCTCCTCCCTGCTGGGAAGGAGAAGCAAGACTCTGCCAGAAAACCAGAGGTTGTGTGAGGTACTCAAGATGGTATTCAGTTACAAAAGCTAAAGCAACTTCAAGAACTGACTTATTTGCAATTGCCTTAAGGAACAGAACAGAATAAATACTTTAAAAATCCAAGGCTACACACAGTTTTTAACAATATAAAAACTCTAATAAAGCCTGTTATTGAATGAATGACTTCATTCAAGGCACACAAAACAGAAGACAAGGGTATAACATGTATGGACTTAACCTATAATCAAAGATTTGATTTTAATCACTGGGTCAAGCCCTACCTCTCAATTTCTGAACAATGTTTTTGCTTCCTTTTCTAGTAGACATGCCAATAGGTAGTAATTTCTAAAGTTATGTTAGCAGAAAGATAAGATAAAGTCAATAAATCAGGGCCAGCATAATAAGATAAGCTATAGAGAATAAACAAAATTGTTTACAATTCTTATAGTGAAGCATTGCTAAAACCATATTACTCAGCAGGCAGCACTTCAGAGCATTTCAGCAGATTTATAAACATGAAAAAAAATACTACCCTCAACATCTACAGAAATAGCACACATTATGCCTTAAAAATTGTTTTAAAGGATGGTTTAAAAAAACCTTGTTTGCAATATAGTTTTGCTGGGGAAATGTATTTCTGTGACTTGTGAATTCATTGATGACAATGCATCAGATGCGGAGCCTGAAATGAACGGAAAGGAACGCATGGCCACCATTTCACAGGATAACCCTCACAGGCATGGGGGCTAAAAGTGCTAGAAAAACCAGTGAATCTGAGAGGACCATAAAAGGCAAGTGTGCAGTGTCCTGGAAAATAGAAACTACTAAAAACAAAGCAAAAACAAACAACAAAACATCTTATGAGATGCTATGTGGGGGGGGGGGGGGGAGATGCAAAGATTGATATCATTAATAACGCAATATTGGGATAGGACGGTGGAGGAAAGGCTTCGAGGGAGAAAGGAAGTACTAGGGAGACAGTGAAAAAAATAGTAAGGAAAGGTATGGGCACAGTGGTATGGGCTCAGCCAAAAGTTCTAACTCGAAGACTGCACAGTTCAACAGCTGGAACCCAGCCCGCAAGAACACAAGAGGCCCCTATAAACCCTCAATACATACCCTTTCAAGTAAGGAGAGCGTAGCTTTGAGAGCACCCTCAGGTCGTCCGAAGGGAAAGCAGTATCTATAAAGACAAAAGGAGGGCCAGAAGCATGAAACATCTGCTATTAACCCAAGAGCTAAGTGATGACGCCTTCTGTCACTTGGCCTTAGTGGAGAACCTCGGAGACAAGTTAGAATATTGAGTTCCCTTGGATATTACGTTAACTATTACATTTTGCCGAGGGTGTGATTTCAAGGTCTTGAACTCGCAAGGTGCCAACTACGATGAAAACGGTTCTCAAGTCTTCATGATACATGTAGTAAGAGAGCAGACATTAAGGAAGTTACACTGGAGATAGGATTGTTGTGTGACACCTCAAACTGTCTTGTTTATGGTTTGGTATTTAAGGTCCAGATGAAAACGAAAGGATTCTTCTCATACCAGCTGGCATTAATGTGTGGGAGAAGAAGGGATCCACCATATACCTAACTTCTAAGATCAACCAAGTTCCAGTCCCCCAATTTAGGGACACTACACAAGAATCATGGTGTTTAATTCTGTCACCTTCTCAGGAACATGCAAACCCTGTGCAGTATTTCCTCAGGAGAGTCAACATCCCAACTGTTTTTTTTTTTTTCTCTGACAGATCCTAACTGCAAAGTAACAAGGGGAAGCCGCAGAACTGGGAACGTTCTGAAACTGAGGCTCAGGGAAGAGAGAGTGGAGTCATTCTAAGGTCAGTGGCCACAGGATGATTAACAGGTGGGTTTTCTTTCCCCTCTTCATGTCAATCTCCACGTGTGAGGATCAGAACCGGTAAGTCCATCTGGAGCCACAGGCTTTATTGAACTAGAGTCAGCAAAGACCCCACCACCGCTCTGAGGTTGTAGCTCCCTCTCCAGGGCCCAGATTGCAGGCAGCTGGCCATCCTGATGCTGCTACCCGACTTTGAGTTAGAAATCTGTAAACTGAAGCGTTGGGAAGAAGTTCACTCCTCTCCACATCCTGCTCAATTATCCGATGGTGGCCGCAGAATGAAGTTATTTTTTTTTTCCCCACGCTGTAATTTGGATGGATTTACCTAGAATGGTCTTGAAGTGTCAAGTTAAAAGATGTTTAAGAAACTAAAATTCAAAACAGAAAGGAATACAAGACACATGTCTTTCTTCCTTTTAAAAGATGTATTTGAGTTTGTTTGGGGATTGTCAGTTTTATAAGTTTCTCCAGTAAAGATAAGCGCGAGTGCATACTTTCCAAGTAGAGTTAGTTAGCCAGGCTTTTCTTCCGAGAATTTATCATCTGTTTCCTGTTAGAACATATTCTTGCTTAGTATTACCTCTCCATACCATGTTCCCCTCAACTCCAGAAAAGCCTCAATCAATTTATTTTAATAGAGGTTCCTGCGAAATGGCGCTTTTTAGACCTCAGCAAATTAGCGGAGTAGCTTTAACCATTCTGTATACTTTAAACCTTAATCCACATTTAAATAAAGCGCCAACTGGCTCCTTGTAGTTCCCTCCCCTTGCCTAATCTTTTCAGCGCATTTGCATAATCCATCCATTGTCTTTGCTATTGTTTATTTCCATTAACCTGCGGGTGACACATTTTATGAATGGAATGTTACTGATCCTCAGATTACATTTAGCTTGTCAGGGCTCTGAGGTCCCAATGGGTGTGTTCTGAATTAGCATTGGCTGTGCAGGATGTGTAAATAATTCAGCACATTTAGAGTAATCCTGAATCAATAACCGTTAGAAAGTAACTGCACAGAAGCTTAATTAATCTTTATAATGCAAGCTATAAAAGAAGGGAATCATTTCGTTCTGCCTCCCTTCAGGATAAATATTTTGGTTTTTTTTTTTTTTAAACCCTCTTGACAGCTACGCAATAGTAAAACCAAGTGGAGACCATTCAGTTACTGAATAAGATTCAGCCACATTTAATACTTAATCGGAGTGAATTGAAGCCAACCTCATTCCCATTTTTGTTAGTGAGTTTTACAGAGCAATGAGCTAGCTTAGACCCCCCCCCCCACAATTTAAGCAGCACCCCTTCCTTATTTTAACGCAGCCCTAATAGTTACTGAAACTCTATGCGAACCCTGCATGCTTCCTCTAGCAGGTCTTCTGCAACACAGATCTTGAGTCCTTTACGTTCGCTCTCACTTACCTCAAGTACTTTCTGTGTTTTGAGAAAATAGAAAAAGGTCAATTTTGGCTGATTCTTTTAACATTTGGACTTCTTATCCTCAGAGCATGCACTTGTGTTTTTACTTCTTGAGTTTTCAGTTTTTTTTACAGGCTGACAATGTCCTGCTATGAAAGAGAATCCCTGTTTATATTGTGGGTGATGGGGATGTACCCCAGGACATTACATGTGACACAGCTAAGTGTCACCTGATGAGCTACCTCCTCAGCCCTCAGTGCTAGGTAGTGCAACGATCTAGAATGAATTGCATGTATTTAAATTATAACATTTGTTTAAAATGTGACAGTGTATCTGCTTTTTTAAGTGTCTGCAGAGGCAAAGAAATTTATGACCTTTCTCCTACCCCAGACAGCCAGTGATTAACTATCTTTGGACGAGATTACACGTCTAGAATCTTATCTAAGAGGACGTAGGTTGTACTTTGTGTGTGTGTGTGTGTGTGTGTGTGTATGTGTGTGTGTGCTCACTTGGCACTTCGTCCTTTTGGGTTGGTGGAGGCTGTATCACTCCATATGGACACTCTTTATCTATCTTTATCTATTCATATGTCTAATTTTAATTTAACTGTGAACAATTTTGGTAGGGCCTACCATTCATTCTTTGGTGTCCGTGGACTTTACTTTCACTCGGGAGAAGGTGTAAGCATGAAAGGGGTCCCCTCTGCAACAGGTGTTTATAATTTCAAGAACCCACGAACCTAGGTTCCAGAGTGGGTTTTTAATGCCACAGCATTTGAAAGTTCCTTTTTCCTGGCTTTCAGATTTGCTGTTTTGACTTGTACCTATGCTAAGAGGCTTTTGTGTGTTTGTGAGGCCCGAATGGAACTGCTCAATCTCTTACTTCAGCCCCTCAAGTGTTCGGGCTCCAGGCTCGGGCCACCATGCTGGACCTGACTGCAGCTTTCAGTTGTACTTCCCCCTGAATGATGTCTCCTTTTCCCCATCACATACTTTCTCATCCGTCCTGCTTGGTGAATTTCACCATTTGTGGTTACCCTTTACCATCTGAGTTAAGGTGAGGCAGAATAAAAGCAATTACGGGAACAAGAGAAAAGAAAAGGGCCTTCACATTAGAATCCCTTTGAAGCCTCTGGCTAGGTCAGGGGGCAAACTAAGATTTCCAATATAAAGTTTGCTGCAGGGACAATATTTCTTCTGTATAGTGGTAGGTTCAAATAAGAATGTTAAAATGACAATAAATGACACGTGAGACTTTATAAGGTGATTTCCCTTCCCTAGCTATAGACTATAAGATTCCTACTTCTAGGACTCTTAGCAGAAACCCCATTTAAGACAACATATAGTCTTAACTCTTATGCAGTCCTATTGATTATGGTTTTAACTTGTCAGTTGAAATCCTACCCAGGGTACCCTCAGAGCTACCCTATCATCTTCCTTATCTAAAAGAGACCGAAAACGGAGAAAGGTGTTCTTAACAAGCTTTGTGATGTCACTTGGAGACCACCAGGAGCACAGTAAGTGGCTGCAGTTGAGACAGTCAAGTGGACTCTGGAGAAGACCACATCCACACCTGTGGCAGTGCCTTCTTATTTTATTAGTTTAAGTAAACTCTAGCTTTGTTTTATACTGTCCCATTCTTAAATTCCTTTCTGTGGTGAAGTCAAAGTTCAGTTTTTGCTGACTGGAGGTTCACAGAGCTGTAAGAGAACCGTTGTACCCTCTGGAAGTTTTCATAAACTTAACCTCTCAGCGGTGTGTCTCTACATACATAACATTCTCATACTATCTCTAGAGTTCAGACTTGTTCTTCGAAGTGTTATTTTAACTTCGCAATCTCATTTTTGATTGAGAGATGCCCTGTGTTTAGAAACTTCTCTAAAGACTTCAATAAACTTCCCCCACTTTCCCTTCCCCCACACAATTTTTGCTGTTTCCAAATAGTTGCCTCCTTCTGTTATTTGCACTCATTGGGCTCTTTCCTCCATATTAAATACTTTTCTCAAATGTCTGTTGAACATGTGTGATCATGTATATTATTAGAAAGTGAAGAGAAGCTGTGTGCATATGGGGAGTTCTCGAAGAGAAGGTGACTCTTGCTAAGGTCTTAGGGAAGTCTTAATTATCTAAAGGTGTAGGCTTTTGCTCTTAGGCTAGTGAAACAACTTACAGAGAGATGCTTGCAACAAGTAAGCCTGAACAGCTGCGTGCTTTGGGACAGCCGGGTATATGAGTTGGGAGAGGTGAGTTATCATCAGTTTTACAACAGAAGTTTATAAGAGTAACTTTTGACCATGGGTGGTGTTTCTGTTCCCGTCACTCAGGCCAGGTACCATCACCTTCTCTAGGGAATTAATATAGACTGATGTTGGTACAGGAGAGCTGTACTGGTAAAGAAAGCTGGGGCTACACATACATCTCAACAGGCTTATAAATGATTCACTCTCAAATAGAAATAACAATTTGGTGGGAGTGTGCATTCATAAAGCTTCTGATTTTTTTTTAAAAAATGATTCCAAATCATGTAAGTACAACATGATAGAGATTCCATTAAGAAAAAAAAATAATTGATGTGAAGTACTAATAAGAGCGGTAATAGACGAAAACATGTTAGCATATTTCTACTTACATTTCTAACTATTGGGTTCTTTGTGACTACCTAAAACCAGGGCAATAATCAAGCTGATTATTTTCACTCGGCCAATGATTCTTACTATCGAAGTCTAATCATTCAGAACAAGGAGCACCAGGTACTCTGACTTATGCTGTAAATAGAAAGGTATCTAACAGATTAAGCAAGGAAACTATTAACCACGTCTCAGTTGGACCAGTGGAAAGCGCATACAATTGCTAAAATACTTGCGACTATTCTTTAGCAGAAAAATTGGGAATGCTCCCGTCGTAGGAAACTCCTTGTTTGGTGGAACAGAGAAAAGAAAGAGAATTCTCTAGAGCTGGGACGGAAAAAAAAAAAAAAAACCATGAAAGGATGAAAATGTTGAGGAAAAGCATGAGTTACAGCTGACAGACATTGCAGCAGGTATGGCCAAGCTACAAAAGCAGTGGAAACAAACGACCGCAGAGCGAAGACTGGATCACAACACTGCACGTGATTGGAACCTAATGTTAACTGTGGCAAGAAGATTGAACAAGAAAAGTCTTGGAGGATGGAGGACAAAGCCTGATTGGAAAAACAGATACTTGGCTCAAACACAATACACACCTGAAGTGGCTGATCTGGTTTTCTAAAAGCGAAGAAAGTCGGTCTTTTATCTCTTCAAATCTTTCTTTCTCTTCCACTGAAACCGTTCCAATACCATCAGGCCTGAAGAGAGAGAGAGAGAGAGAGAGAGAGATAGAGAAATCTGTATTAAGAGGTTATTTACCTTGAATGATTTTATATATACAAATCTATCCCTAACTCATTCAAAGACTCCAGTAAAAGGCATATTAGCATTAGCTGGGTTTACACTGGAAATTTAATGGAAATATTTGCAGTCATTTACTTCGTTTTTTTTTTTTTTTTTTTGACCTAGAATGAATGGAATGGATTTATTCTCTTAGGCAGCCTTCAAGGTAAATGCTGACAATAAATAGTTCCCAGATACACAGAAAACAATAACTAGTCCTTGAAAATCCAGGGAAAATGTTCTCTAGTGGAATTAAACATCTGACCAATTAAATGCGTATCCCCCGAATGGGCTATTATTAAAACAGGCTGAATGCAAGTGGAAATATCTTAACTGCTTCTCTTCCAAATAGAAATATATAAAACACAAGGCTAGAGAGATTAAAATTTTGTAAGAAACAGAAATTTTGAATAAATATGTGTGACTGAAACTAGTAGATAAGATGCATTTATCAAAATTATATTTAGAAAATTCTCAAAAAATTCTGTATCTGGTTATATAGCAGTCATATGAAATTTGAGAACATAAAGTTCAACTGTCCATGCTAATCCAGAGTGAAAAACACATTCATCTTATATTTGCTTTAAACCTTATATACTTAAGAATATCATTGGTGCTTGAATGGGCAGCAGGCCTTTTCCTCATTAGTTCATTTTTGACTGATTAAATTTTCCCTAAAGATGTACGCTTATTATTCCAAGTATTAATATTAATGCTTATGTATAAAATAGGTAAAAACAAGGATTATTAAATGTAAAGAGAAATGATTAGAATTACTTTACAAACAAGGCTTTAATTTGATATTTACGGTTTGTGTGTGTATGTGCACGAATATATATTTCATGCTTGTTAACTAGTCAATTAGGACAAAAGCAATTAATTTCAAAGTTATACCTGAACCTTATTGACATAATGATCTTCTAGTCACATCTAAGCATCATTTAAGTATGAAGACTTTGTTCTTATGTACAATAAATAATTTGTTACTTCAGAAATTTACATGCTGTTGGGATTTAGTCTTTGGAAACATTTCTTGCAATTATAATTAATTTCTAAACAAGGTAATATCTAATTTTACATTTAGAATTACAGCAGTTACATTTATCATGTAAGAATGATTTTGAATGTTAATTATGGACAGACTAATAACAAAACACTGGTATCGGTTTTGCATGTAGGAGGGAGAAAATGCTAATGGGTAAGTTTTCCAGCAGGCAACTACATTTTAATGCTGGTGTTTTGCATTAAATGAATCGCTTGTTTTCACATAACTGTTTCAAAATTATCTTTTACTATGCGAATATTAATACAAAAACCAGACAATTTTATTAGTTATCAGTAAACATTTGTGACAATGATTACAAAAAATTCTCCTCACTTCAGTGCTTTGGTTTTGCTGTTTTAAAGACAGGGTTGCACATATCCTGTGCCAGTCTCAAATGGCCTATCTGACCAAAAGTGTCTTTGAATTCCTGATCTGTCTCCCAAGTGACCAGGTGCTCACTCTTGTGCTGGTCATGTGGGTCTCAGAGATGAACCTAGAGCTTTGTGTGTGTTAGGCAAGCGCTCTACTGGCTGTATATATACCCCCAGTACCACCTGAGAGTTTTAAGTCATTAACCTGATACTAAGGTTAATTTGGGTACTCAGATTCAATGAGACCTAGATTATGTTGTTACACAGACAGGCAATAAGAATGCACTCTATATGGTTAGTTACAGTAGGTTGCTTCACAGTAGGCCATGGCAATTTGGTCAAAGACCAAGGAGTTTCCCATTCGGATGATGAGCATGGTTCTCTGGCGGATGCTCTATGGTGAGTTTGAATGACTACTCTTGCTTCAACTGCCTGATGACGCCATTATCAGCTGTGATAGAGTACTGCTCATCTGGCATGGCAGGATAGGGTTTCAGGTAAGGAACAGGGAGAGAGATGAGGCAGGAAAGGGTTTGCATCAAGATTCAAGGGGATAAATAGTACAATGCACAGTGAAACACTGTCAGTTCACCAACTTCGCTACTGCCAAGTACAAATCAAACAGACAAAATACAGTGGTGATGTGAACTTGCCTTTATCTCCACCCATCCCCCACCCCCATTAATGTGCACTGTATAAGGCCACCTACTGAATATTAGGGATATGAGGTAGCCTTCTAATCTAGGTTATCAGTAATGAATGACAACTGGCTACAACCAAGCCTTGGAGGAATAGTTTAAGGACTTTTAATAATGAAGGCAAGTAATTCATTGTGTCAACAATGTTCTACTAGCTCCTATTGTCAAGAGAAACATTATGATTCTTAATTGCAGAATGTGAACTCTGCACTACACTGGGCAAGATGTTTTGCTTTGCAGAGTAACAGACTGTTCATTACAGTCCTGTCTGTACTTTCCAAGAGAGGAGGAGGTTCAGGGAAGTGAGGTTACCTCTCCAAAACATAAGAGGCCAGAGACTGGACTTGAATCTGGGTTTCCTATAATTTGAAGCCAGAGTTCTCAAGTACCCATACCTTACTTGCCTTCTTTTTTACTTTCTTAAAAAATGATGAACAGAACACAGGAACTCCAC
>JADRCD010162855.1:0-13940 GCA_019843815.1 Montemys delectorum
CTGAGGTAGTGTCTGTCTTTGTCACTGAGGTGGGTTTCCTGTATGCAGCAAAATGTTGGGTCCTGTTTATGTACCCAATCTAATAGTCTATGTCTTTTTATTGGAGAATTGAGTCCATTGATGTTAATAGATATTAAGGAAAAGTAATTGTTGCTTCTTGTTAGTTTTGTAGTTAGAGCTGGTATTCCATTCATGTGTCTATCTTCTTTTAGTTTTGTTGGAAGATTACATTTTTGCTTTTTCAGGGATGTAGTTCCCCTCCTTGTGTTGGAGTTTTCCATTTATTACCCTTTGAAGGGCTAGATTGGTGGAAATATATTGTATGAATTTGGTTTTGTCATGGAATACTTTGATTTCTCCATCTATGGTGATTGAGAGTTTTGCTGGGTATAGTAGTCTAGGCTGGCATTTGTGTTCTCTTAGGGTCTGTATGACATCTGCTCAGGATCTTCTAGCTTTCATAGTCTATGGTGAGAAGTCTGGTGTAATTCTGATAGGCCTGCCTTTATATATTACTTGACCTTTTTCCCTTACTGCTTTTAGTATTCTTTCTTTGTTTTGTGCATTTGGTGTTTTGACTATTATGTGGCGGGAGGAATTTCTTTTCTGGTCCAGTCTATTTGGAGTTCTATAGGCTTCTTGTATGTTCATGGGCATCTCTTTCTTTAGGTTAAGGAAGTTTTCTTCTATAATTTTGTTGAAGATATTTACTGGCCCTTTAAGTTGGAGGTCTTCACTCTCTTCTATACCTATTATCCTTAGGTTTGGTCTTCTCATTGTGTCCTGGATTTCCTGGATGTTTTGGGTTAGGGTCTTTTTCCATTTTGTATTTTCTTTGACTGTTCTGTCAATGCTTTCTATGTTATCTTCTGCCCCTGAGATTCTCTCTTCTATCTCTTGCATTCTATTGGTGATGCTTGCATCTATGTTTCCTGACTTCTTTCCTAAGATTTCTAACTCCAGAGTTGTCTCTTTTTGTGATTTCTTTATTGTTTCTACTTCCATTTTTATGTCCTGGATGGTTTTACTCAATTCCTTCACCTGTTTGTTTATGTTTTCCTGCAATTCCTTAAGGGATTTTTGAGTTTGCTCTTTAAATGCTTCTACTTGTTTACTTGTGATCTCCTGTAATTCTTTATGGGATTTTTGTTTCCTCTTTAAGGGCTTTTACCTCTTTACCTGTGTTCTCCTGTATTTCTTTAAGGGAGTTATTCATGTCCTTCTTAAGTTCCTCTATCAGCATTGTGAGATATGATTTTAGATCCAAATCTTGCGTTTCCAGTGTTTTGGGACATCCAGGACTTGCTGCGGTGGGAGTACTAGGTTCTGATGACGCCAAGTAGTCTTGGTTTCTGTTGGTAGGATTCTTTTGTTTGCCTTTCGCCATCTCTTGATCTCTGGTGTTAGATGTTCTTGGTGTCTCTGACTAGAGCTTATCCTGTCCCTGCCGCCCTGCGACCCCCCTGTGACTCTTGAGGTCTGTGCCTCTTGGCTTGTCCTGCCTTAGAAAGTCACTGGAGACAAAATGGTGGATCTCACCTCGCTTATATTTTTCAAAACCTACTTTAATAAAGGTTGTTAAATGTTTCAACCTCCCTTATAGCCCACCCACCAAAGATAGGGGAGGAAGATGGATCATAGGACAGGGAGACACTGACCTCTTTAGAAGTAGCTCATTGGGGCAAGTCTAATCTTCATTGTCAGCAGTCTAGTCCACTAACAAAACATCAAACATGAATCAGCAGTGGCAGCTCAGTCAAGAAGAAACCTTGAGACTGGTGTATTGGCACAAGTCCACGAAGCAGCAAGAAGCCACCAGAATTGACCAAAGCCTGCTCAGTCAGTCAACAGTGCAGGAAAAAGGACTGAAAAGAAAGAGACAATTAGACAACACTGCAGCATGACCTCAGTCAATTCTGAGACTGAAGGCAGGTTTACTTTTTTCCAATCTGCTTTTATACCATTTAAATTACATGCAAGTAATAAGGGCAAACAGTGCAATAAACACAAATAGTCAAGGAACAAGGAAGGCAATAATCAAAGTCCTGTGATCAGTCCCATGATCAATCACTCCCTTGATTGATGTTTCTAAGGGCTGGTCAGGATGATCAAAATATCTGAGCCTACTTCCTTGTCCAAGCCCAAAATCAAATTCTTGCCTGAAGCCTGATTCTTTTGTTCTCCCCTAAAATTAAGATTCCTGCCTGAACTTACTTCCCTGTTCTAGCCAAAAATTAGATTCCTGCCTGAGCTTACTTCCCTGTTCTAGCCTAAAATTAGATTCCTGCCTGCGCTTACTTCCTTATCGTGGCCTAATGTCAGATTCCTGCAGGAAGCCCATTTCCTTGTCCTTGGCCAATGTCAGATTCCCATCAAGCAGCCCCCAAAGCTCTCCACATTTCTCCCATTTTTATTTCTTAAACAAGACTGAGCTTTTCTTAGGTCATTTTGACAAGAATGCCTTCCTTACCCAACATGGAATATGCATTATTAAAAGCAATGCACCTCTGTCTTAGGTTGGTAAGGCTCTGTGCAGAATCTTACCTGTCTTTGGCTTGCCAACCTGTCTGGGGCTCCACTTTTAGTTTCAAGCCATATACTTTGGCCGCCAATGTGTTAATGTTGTTAAAGGCAAGCTTTAACACGATGGGCAGGAATAAAAGTATTCCCAGGATAAAAGGGCTAGTAGGATCAAGCTCTATATACCATTCTTGAAGCTTGATCAAGAAGGAAATACTAACCTCAGGCCAGAGATAATTTTATCAGCAATATCAGCAGCATCAAAACTCAGCAGAGCAGCATTCTTTAAATTCATAATCTCAGTATACAAAGCTAAAACACCCAGAGAGGTGTTGGAATTATGCCAAATAGCCTTCAAGTGTCTTTGAACTTTTTCCCAATTATAGTGACTGTCATCGTAAATTTTAGAAGTAACACAAATCCATTGACATTTAGCATGACACTTGAGATGACTCCTTACTTTTAGACTCTGTACCTCCTCTCCAATAATTTGAATAGCATCATAAAGAGCATCAATCTGTTGTTCCAAACGCCTATCTAAATCCTCTTGAATACTCAGAACATTAGTAACATTTTTTGCTAAATGTTTAACAAAAGTAGCCGTCTTAACTTCTTGTGTCAAAGCAAAGGCAATAGTGCTAGCTATTAATATAATTAAGGCTGCTATATCAGCAATAATCAAACCCACTACCCTCTTGCTTCTGCTTAAAGCCTGACTCACTTCTTCCAGTACCTGCAAGCTTTTTTCAGAATATCAACGTCCTGTAATGCTCACAGGCAATAAAACAAAAATTGGTTGATAGACCACCATAACAGACATGCCAGGTTTCAACACACTAACACAACTAGAAAGTATACAATCTGGCGCACACCTTTAATCCCAGCACTTGGGAGGCAGAGGCAGGCAGATTTCTGAGTTTGAGGCCAGCCTGGTCTACAGAGTGAGTTCCAGGACAGCCAGGGCTATACAGAGAAACCCTGTCTCAAAAAAAAAAAAAAAAAGCATACAATCAATACAACTTACATGAATACTGTAGAAGAAACAAAAGTAATTTTAACATGACCAATTAATAAAAGATTTGGAGCCCTAACACATGTACTAACATTTGTTCAAAATCCAGAGCCTGCCCCAATTCTATTTCTAGCCAGTGTAAACTTCATAGAGAGCTGCAGCTAACTTCCAGATATGGCATTGAAAATGGCCTGCTTCTGACTGCCAAAGGCCTATGGACATCTCCTTTTGCCTTGACTGATTCCCAGCCCAATCAATAATTTGCATTTTATTGGAAGCAATAAACTATATTGGGAGTTGACTAAAACATTCTTTCCAACTAATAACTTTGTTAAATGCCTTTTCCACATTCTCTGTTGGTACAGATCCACAAGGTCATAGCTCGAAAGGATCAGGGGCAAATCCCTTATAATTTTTAGGCATGCCTATCTCTACGCTTTGAGTTATAGTTTGTGAAACTTCTTTCTTCCAAGTTTGAGGAAGCACTGAAATACATCCATCATTTGTACTATTCTTCCCAAAGCAAACAGGGATCCCATAACCAAATGCATTGAAAGTCACAGTCTTATTATAAATTGACTCTCCTGCCCAGGGAGAAGTTGAGTATTATTATCCAAGAAGTTGAGTATTATTATTACTGGTCATGAGAATCTCCAGTCTGGACCACACTGCTGGATGTATCAGTGGTGGGTCAGGAACATAGGCCCAGTGGACTTCATTATGTGCAGGAATCGTCATCATCAGTAAGGGAATCAGCAGGCACGTGGGATTATTCCATTTGTTGCACCAGCCTTTCTGGCAACCACCATGTCCCATTTTCTTCCTGTGAAAAAACACAAACATGACCTTGTCCCCATATGAGTACAGGGTTGGGACCATGCCACTGGCCTGTCATAGGATCCTTCCATTTCACTTCACGTAGTGGAAGTGTGAGGATGCCAAAAACGCTCAGCTGCCGAATGTCCATGAATATCCAAATTTTAAAAGTTTAGCCAGGCAGTGGTGGTGCACACCTTTAATCCCAGCACTTGGGGGATGGTAGCGCCCAGTGGTGCAGTGGGCGATTCAGAGAGCAGCAGCAGTGACAGCAGCGCTGCGGAGGAGCTGGCACGGTGTTGCGAGGCGGTGACCCCTGCCTGGGGGTTAGAGCAGCGCCCGCCCAGGGACAGTGGAGAGACCTGAAGCTGGTGCTGCAGATAAGCAAGCGCTAGCCCCGCAGCCAAGCCGCAGGCTGGAGGTGAGCCAACATGAGGAAGATGGCAACGAGCTTCAGACCACTCTTGGGCTCCAAGCCCACGTAGCCAAGAAACTGGGAGCACTGCTGGACAGCTTCATTGCCATCGCAGAAGTATGGAAGAAGTCGCAAAAGGCAAAGATGCAGCAGGTGACCAAGGAGGAAGATGGCTTCTGCCTTTTCTTCACATCTGTCCCTGGAGGCCATGAGAAGGAAGCTTCTCCAAGACCCTTCCAAAAGCGCCAGCCGCCCAGCTCCAGTAAGGACAGTGATGAGGATTGGCAGCAGTGCCGGGAGGCAGCTGTGTCAGCTTCAGACATTCTCCAGGAGTCGGCCATACACTGGCCTGCAGAAGAAGCTGAAAAAGAAAGTCAAGAAGAAAGGGGACGCTGGCCTAGCTGCAGCCCCGGGCTTGGAACAGGTCAAGGAGGCAGGCAGCGTCAATGGGGACCCAGTGTGGCTTGGGACCCAAAAGAAGAAAGAGAAGGAAAAGACCAAGAAAGCCAGAGAGGCTTCCCTGTGCCCACCAGCAGAGTGCGTAGCGGCTAAGCCTGAGAACTGACCCCAGGCTGTAGGTCCCGTGGCCACCAGTTCTGAGGGTCAGGTGCCCATGGGGTTAGGGCAGAGCCAAGCCACACTCCCAGTTTCCAGTTTCCCGCACTGACTGCCCCACAGGTGACTTGAGTTGGGCTTGCCTAAGAGTCCAAGCAAAGACTTGGGTGTATGGGGAGAGGCCTGTGTAAGGCTGCAACAAATTCATGGTTCCAGAACTTTCCCGGCTTTTGAGAGTGAGCATCCATCTCCCCGACCTGTGCAGTCTCGCATGACATCCTTCAGAATGATGGGCTGGGGTCTCCAAGCTACTGAGACCCCAGGAAACTTTTGTACCTCTCCCCCAGCCCACACAAACTTAATGACATTGTCTACAAAAGAAGGAAAGATCTCCCCCAATTCCTCCTTTCCCCAAATTTGTCTGTAACATGTTAATTTGTTAATAACACAGGTAAGTCAGTTCACTCACTGGGAATCAGGTGCCAGAGTGCTGAGCACTTAGGCTGCATGCAGGCTTGGGTACAAGGCCCCAAGGAAGAGAAAAAGGAAAATAAATTATTCAGTGGCCCAAGGGGAAAAAAAAATCCCAGCACTTGGGAGGCAGAGACAGTTGGATTTCTGAGTTCGAGGCCAGCCTGGTCTACAGAGTGAGTTCCAGGACAGCTAGGGCTATACAGAGAAACCCTGTCTCGAAAAAAAAATGCTTAAAATAAAAAGAGCATGATTTAAATAGTTTTGTGGTGTATGGGAGTATAACTCCTCCTTTTTTTATTTTATGAAGACATTGTTTTAAAGTTCCATGGGCCCGTTCCACAATACCTTGTCCTTGAGGATTATAAGGAATCCCAATAATATGGGTAATATTAAATTGTTGACAGAAAGTCTCAAATGTTCGAATGTAATAGCCGGTTCCATTATTTGTTTTAATTTCACTAGGAGCACCCATTATAGAAAAACAACGCAGACATTGACTATGTTTTCAGTTGCTTCTCCTGGTAAAGCAGTTGCAACTAGAAAGCCTGAAAATGTGTCAATAGTCACATGTACATATTTTAATTTTCCAAAATCAGAAATATGAGTAACATTCATTTTTGATAATTGATTAGGTATAAGTCCTCGAGGATTAACACCATTATGTGGTACAGGTAGAAATTGAGGCCATTCAGGACAAGTTTTTACAATTTGATGTTCACATTCTCTAGAAATATCAAATTGTTATCTCAAGCTATTACTATTTTGATGATGTAAAGAATGAGATTGTTTGGCTAATTGTTCCTCTGTAAGGCCTATAACCTTCCTGGTGTACAAATCTGCTGTGACATTGCCCTCACTAAGGGGTCCAGGCAATCCAGTATGAGCTCTTAAATGTCCTACAAAGTAAGGAACTGTACATTTTCTTAAATTGAGTTGTATTTGCATAAATAACTGCAAATTTCAAGAATTAGCAGCATCTTAAAAAGGAACCGTTTCAAGTAATAGAAATCCATGAACTATATATTAACTATCAGCATATAAATTAAAAGCTTGATTTTTTTAAACATTTCAAAACCAGCAGCTACAGCACATAGTTCAATTATTTGTGCTGAAGCAGGGAGAGATTCAAGAGAATAAACATGTGGTCCAATCACATATACTGCCTTCCCATCAGATGAGCCATCTGTAAGTACAATTAGTGCATTTTCTATGGGCTACATGCATAAATTTACGGGAAATACAAAAGCATGCATAGAGGCAACTTATAACAACTTGATTTTGTGTAATGATTATCAATTTTCCCTGAAAAGTTTGCATATGCAATAGGCCAAAGATCAGTATTTTGCATTAACCAATTTAATTGCTGTTTGGAATAAGGAATAAATATTTCATCAGATTATTTCCCAAAATATTTCTGTGATTCTATCCTACAATTCTGTGTTAACAACAGCTTCAAAATAGGCTGTTAAAACTTCACTTAGAGATGAAGAAAGATGAATCCACGTTAATGGTCCCTTTTGCCAAAGGACTGCTGGGGGTGCATGAGTTGTAGTAATGATGCAAGCAGCCAACCATTGATTATAATCTATATAATGTATCTGTTGTTGGCTAATAACTTCTTCTACTTTCTGCAAAGCTATTCATCCCTCATCAGTTAATTGTCGAGGGGAATTAGGATTTGCATCCCAATTGAGTGTATCAAACAGAGATTTAAGTTCTCCTGTAGTAAGCTTAAGATGAGGTCTTAGCCAATTAATATCTCCTAACAACTTTTGAAAATCATTTAGAGTAAGTAAATTATCTTTTCTTATTTGAATTTTCTGTGCTACAATTTGTTTAGGATATAACTGATGTCCCAAATATTGAAAAGGATATTGTCTCTGAATTTTTTTCTGGAGCAACAACTAACTCCTAAGATTTTAAAGCTTGTATAAGAGCAAAAGCTTGTAGTCAAACCCCCTCAGAGGAATCAGCTAATAAAATATCATCCATATAATGAATAATCTATACAGAAGGATACAAGGTCCTAGCCTCTTGTGTTGAAGCAGCAACAAATTTTTGATGTAAAGTAGAGCTATTAGCCATTCCTTGAGGCAAAACTTTCCAATGATATCGCTTCATGGGTTCTTTAAAATTACAAACAGGGACACTAAATGCAAACCTTTTACAATCATCAGGATGTAAAGGAATAGTCTAAAAACAATCTTTTACATCTATGATAGTTTTATGTCTATTTTTTGGAATGGCAGCTGGGGTAGGTAGGCCAGGTTGTAATGCCACCGTAAGTTCCATAGTTTCATTAGCCTTTCATAAATCTTGCAATAATCTCCACTTGCCTGATTTTTTTGTTTTGTTTTTTTGTTTGTTTGTTTGTTTGTTTGTTTTGTTTTGTTTTGTTTTTCAAGACAGGGTTTCTCTGTGTGGCCCTGGCTGTCCTGGAACTCACTCTGTAGACCAGGCTGGCCTCAAACTCAGAAATCCGCCTGCCTCTTCCTCCCAAGTGCTGGGATCAAAGGCGTGCGCCACCACTGCCCGGCCTGATTTTTTCTTAATTACAAAAATAAGTGAGTTCCAGGGGGAACTGGAAGGTTCAATGTGGCCAGCCTGCAACTGCTCCTGCACTAGCTGTTGAGTGGCCAGGATTTTTTCTGAAATAAATGTTATGGGTTGATAATTCATCAACCCATACAGGAACATCACTTTTCCAAGTGATTTTTATCCACATGGAGTGCAAGCTTGTCAATGGTCTCCATTAAAAATACCCTATACCTGTTTTTTCTTTTCTAGGGGTAACTATAATGGGCTCTAATTCTTCCTGATTTTGCTTTCCTAACCCATGGTTAAGTAAATAACCACAATCAAACATTTGTTGTGTAACTTTACTGTTTGGACTGTGTAAAAGGACTCCCACGTCCTTTGTCATATCTCTCCCCCACAAATTAACAGGCAAATTTGAAACAATGTAAGGTTGAAAATATCCTTGGTGACATTCTTTGTCCTCCCAATGTAAGAGATCACTGCTTTGCTCAGGACTCTGACTTTGCCCTATCCATTGTAATTGAATAATGGTAGTTGATTTAGGCCAAGATCCAGGCCAATCAACAGAGGTTATTACAGACACATCTGCTCTTGTATCTAGCAGCCCTCTAAATTTGTTCCCATTTATTCTTAAGACTAGTTCTGGTCTTTCCGCTTTTATTACTTGGACCCAATAAGCATCTGAAGAACCAAATCCTCTTGGCCCTCGAACATTAGTTTTAACCTTATTTTTTGTCATAACCAATGGTATAAGGTGTAATTGAGAAATTCTCTGTCCAGGTTGAATAACAGAAATATGGGTAAGAGAAGTCATAATTTAAATTTCCCCGGTATAATCTGCATCTATAACTCCTGGGGCAATCATCAATCCTGCCATAGTGGCACTGCTTCTTCCCAGTAACAATACTACAGTTCCTGGTAATATCAGACCATATATTCCAGTAGGAAGCACCTGTATCCCCATTTCGGGAATTAATACTGTGTAGGTGGAAGGATTGAGGTCCATTCCTGTGCTGCCTGGGGTGGCTTGGAAGAGATCCTATAAGGATTGTTTTGCTGAAGAATGAACTGCATGGCCCCATAACCTTGATCTGGGGCCTGGGGCTGGCCCCCCTCTCCCATTTCCCTGAGGGGAAGGATTTCCTAGGTCATCTCTCTTAGACCTGCATTTATTGGCCCAATGCATCCCTCTGTTGCATCTAGGACAGACTTCTGGTTTTTTTCTCATTATTTTCCTTGGTTTTACTTGGGCAATTTCTCACTAGATGCCCTGTCTATCCACACCCAAAACAACTTCCAGGAGGAGCATTAACCCTCTTCTTTCCTTTTCCAGTCTGTTGAGATATAACTTGTTGCATAGTTTTTCCCTGTAGTGCAGCAGCTATGGCTCCACCCTGTACATAAGAGGGACCACTGTTGGAACATAATCTGATATAGTCAGTAATTGTTCCAGTCCTTCTATAAGGTCTTAAGGTGGCCTGGAAGGCTGTGTTTGCTTTCTCATAAGCCAACTGTTTTACTGAAAGCATTCTAGCATTAACAACTCCACATACTCTCCCAGCTGCTTTAGTCAGCCTATCAACAAACTCCTGAAAAGGCTCATCAGGTCCCTGCCTTATTTTTTAAATATCTTGAGATAAATCCCCTTTATTAGGCGAAGTATTTCAGGCCCTATGAGCAGCAGCACCAATTTGAGCATAAGTACAGGGATTAAATCGTAACTGATTATGTATATCCAGGTATTGGCATTTTCCTGTTAATATTTCATAAGTAACTGGATTGTTAGCTCTAGTGTTTAACTCTGCTGCCTGCTGACACCTTTTAAAAAATTCTGTTTTCCATAACAGATATTCTCCTTCCCCCAAGGCATGCATGAGCATATTGTTTCCAATCTGCAGGCAGAAAAGCCTCCATAGACAGGCCATCTAATGTAGCCGTTGTGAATGGAACAGTAGGTCCATACTGAACACAGGCAGTTTTTAATTCCCTTAGTTGTTTAAAAGGATGGGAGTGTGGTATCTGACTGTGTTCCCTTCTTGATCCTGTGCTTCAAACACAGGGCATTGCAAAGCATATCCTTGTATATTTTCCCCTCATTCTACAGCCTGTTTCAGTCCTGCCTGAAGGGGTGATAAAAGAATAACACTGGGATTTAAAGTAAGAGGTCTCCCTCATTTCTGTTACCTTTTAAGTCACTGGAGGAGGCAAAATCTTCATTTTTGGCACTACTATTGGTGCATCCTCCTCAGAATCTGAACTTTTGTTACTCTTTTGTTTTCTAAGAACTTACTCAAATCTTTCAACAAGTCAAGCTAATTCTTTTTGTTTATCTTCTTCTGTCTCTGGGCTATCTTTGCCTGTTCTTTCCTGAAAAATACCTTAAGGGAATCCAGAGAAGGAGGTCAATCCTCATTATGGTACTTAGCAGCCTCTTTCTCCAATTCAATTTTGTCTCCAGAATCAAGAGGCTTGCCACTCTTTTCTGCCTTGTCTGAAATCTTAGAAATAGGAGATATGGATGGAACGATTTCATCTTTCCTCTTCCTTTCACTACCTACATCTTCCAATATCTTAACTAATTTTATACTTTCATGACTAGGATCTAAAGTATCTCTAACTAAGGTCTAAAGGCTAAAAGCATCTATGGGAATTTTTTCAGGACCATGCATTGTATAGTACCCTTCTATCCCTTCTCCCACTTTTTCCCATTTCTGTAAACTTGTACCCTCCTCAAGGAACCAAGGACAGATTTCTCCTATAAAAATAAGAAACTGGGTAATTTGTTTCTGACACATTTTCACTCCTCTGGCCTTTAGCACATTTTTAAGCATATATTCAAAAGGCATTCTACCATTCTCTTGTTCCATTCTTATGGGGTTTACCCACTATTGGCCCAAATTTTCCTCTGTGCATGCTTCCTCTTCCCAAGGTGTCCTTTGCTGTACCCCCACTTACTGGCGCCTCATATTGGGTGCCACCTGACCAAGCCTGCTTAGTCAGTCAACAGGTTCTCCAGCACAGGAGCAAGAATTGAAAAGAAAAAGATAATTAGACAACACTGCAGCATGACCTCAGTTAATTCTGAGACTGAAGGCAGGTTTACTTTTTTCCGATCTGCTTTTATACCATTTAAATTACATGCAAGTAATAAGGGCAAACAGTACAATAAACACAAATAGTCAAGGAACAAGGAAGGCAATAATCAAAGTCCTGTGATCAGTCCCATGATCACTCACTCCCTTGATCGATGTTTCTAAGGGCTGGTCAGGATGATCAAAATATCTGAGCCTACTTCCTTGTCCAAGCCCAAAATCAAATTCTTGCCTGAAGCCTACTTCTTTTGTCCCACCCTAAAATTAAGGTTCCTGCCTGAACTTACTTCCCTATTCTAGCCTAAAATTAGATTCCTGCCTGAGCTTACTTCCTTGTCCTTGACCAATGTCAGATTCCTGCCAAGCAGTCCCCAAAGCTCTCCACACAGAATATAAGGAGATCTTCTTTGGTGAATCTCTCTCCACGAAGTCATGACAAATGAGGATCAGTGAAGAAAGCAAGGCAAACCAGTATCAACAAAACCCAACGAAGGCCAGCAATGAGTAGCAAGGTGAACCAATCCAAGTGTCATCCACTATTGGGTTATACATATACCCTTTCCAAACATCATGTATCCTTTCGGGTACCTGCTTCAGCAAGACGTACATGTCCTTTCACCAGAGAGCTTTCAGAAAAACACCATATGTCTGCCTCAGCAAAACATCTTCTCATAAGACAGCTTCCAGGGGGGAAAAAAATCACATGAGACAACCGAGTCTTCAACAAAACCAAGAATTCCCACTTCAATAAAGAGTGGAACTGGATACTAATAAATAACCACAGAGGAACTATTCCTGTTACCTACATAGAATAGAAAAATAGGACTGCTAAGAGCCTCTGTTTAACCTTGGAGCGAACAACACAAAAAGGGCAGACCTCATCCTGCATTAGCTTTATCAGTGGTACATTAGTTAGGGTTTCTATTGCTGCAACAAAACACTATGACCATAAAGCAAGTTGAGGAGGAAAGGGTTTATTTAGTTTACACTTCCACGTCACTATTCATTACCAAAGGATCAGAATAGGAACTTCAGCAGAGAAGGAACCTGGAGCTGACTGGGAAGCCATGAAGAAGTGCTGCTTACTGGCTTGCTTCCTGTGGCTTGCTCAGCTTGCTTTCATACTAAACCCTGGACCACCAGCCCAGGAATGGTACCTACCACAATGGGCTGGGACCTCATCCATTGATCATTAATTAAGAAAATGCCTTACAGTTGTATTTCATGGAGGCATTTTTCTCAAATGAGGCTCCTTCCTCTCTGATGATTCCAACTTGTGTCAAATTGACACATAAAACCAGCCAGTACAAATGGTAAAGAGCTAAAGGGGAATTGGCGAAAACCATCCAGATGGAGCCTTACTAAAAACCAGTCTTTCAAAACTAACCCCCAGAGTCTTTGTCACCATGTGTAGCAGCTGTTTGTAAAGAAGGAACGTGGATGCTTACCTTGAGAATTGAGACTTACTGGCTTAAGTTTTTTTGTTTTTTGGTTTTTTTTTTCCATGTGATTTCAGAGCAAGAAAGCTCTCCAAGTGAACCTGGAGGGAGAGAGCTTCTTGGTTTGTCCTCTGCTGGTAAGCAGTTGTCCATTATCTTCTTTAGGCATTGAAGTTTGCTTTCTAAAAGGCATGGTGTTCATAGCGCAGGTAAAAGCTAAGTATACCGTACATCAAGTCTTCTCGACAGTGATGGTAAACACTAATATCAAGAAGTGTGCAGAAGCAAGGATGGTAAGGATTCTTTCAGGGTACTCTCTGAAGTCACATTGGATGGGAAGGTAAATAGCGACCGATCCTTGTAAGAGTGTGAAGAAGCCAACAGTCATCCTCCTAAGCTGAACTTTGTATCAGGTACCACTTGACTTACTTTCCGTCCTTACCTTATATGAGTCTAGTCATTTCTTTTCCAAAAGAACAATTAGCTTTTCAGTGACTCTAGGCTATGCTAGTTAATAGTCCCAGAATATGTGGATTACACAGTCACTGTGTCGTATAATGGATTATAAAAACAACAAAACCAAAAGAGGATAGGCCAGCACCTTTATACTTAAAAAAGTTTAGTGACCCTTAGGGGCTCCCAGAGACTGACCCACTAACCAAAAAGCATACAAGGGCTGAGCCTACAATCAACAATAACAACAACTAAACCACCAGCCTTAGCTGATGTCTTTTTTTTTTTTTTTTTATTCAGAATTTCCATTTGAATTTTTAAAGCATTTGGGAAGAGACTTCCAGTTCCGAGAAACTTGATTTGTGTAACACAGTCGGTGTGGGATCATGATCTAAGTATGAAGTTATCTATAAATTCAGTGCCTACTGGACTAGCATTACTTCTAAAAATATCTTTTTTTTTTTTTTTAGATAATTTCTTTATTTACATGTAAATTTTCCCTTTCCCAGGTTCCCCTCCAAAAAACAAACAAACAAACAAACAAAAACAACAAGAACAAACTTCTTTTGCCTCCCCTCTCCCCATGCCTGCCACCCCACCCTCTCCCACTTATTGGCCCTGGCATT